>WNWK01055140.1:0-11358 GCA_009830355.1 Cherax destructor
CCACAAACAGAATATTTGCTCAACCTAATTTTCAATGCTACCCAAGAAAATTTTTTTGATAATTATATTTACTCATGTGTAAGTCCCACTCAAATCCAACCCCTCTCAATCATGAATTTATCCAACCTAAATTTGAAACTATATAAGGTCCTAGCTTCAATAACCCTACTAGGCAGACTGTTCCACTCATCAACTACCCTATTTCCAAAGCAATACTTTCCTATATCCTTTCTAAATCTAAACTTATCTAACTTGAATCCATTATTGCGGGTTCTCTCTTGGAGAGATATCCTCAAGACCTTATTTATATCCCCTTTGTTAATACCCATTTTCCACTTGTATACCTCGATCATGTCTTCCCTCATTCTTCGTCTTACAAGTGAATGTAATTTTAAGGTCTTCAATCTATCTTCATGTGGAAGATTTCTAATGCTATGTATTAATTTAGTCATTCTATGCTGAATGTTTTCTAACGAATTTATATCCATTCTGTAATATGGAGACCAGAACTGAGCTGCATAATCTAGGTGAGGCCTTACTAATGATGTATAAAGTTGTAATATAACCTCTGGGCTTATGTTGCTTACACTTCTTGATATAAATCCCAGTAATATATTTGCCTTATTAAGTACGCTAATGCATTGCTCTCTTGGTTTAAGGTTGCTGTTTACCATAACCCCCAAGTCCTTTTCGCAATCTGTATGGCTAAGTTGTACGTTATTTAACTTATAAGTGCTTGGGTTATGGACACTCCCGAGCTTCAGAACCTTGCATTTATCTACATTGAACTGCATCTGCCACTTTTCTGACCATAAATTAAGTTTGTCTAAATCCTGGAAAGATGAACACATAAGCAGTATAATGTAATCCTTTATTGACACCGTTTCGCCCACGCAGTGGGCTTTATCGAGTCACAAACAGATATACCTAGATAAAAGAAACAAGGGTATTTATACGATTTAGTCAGGTGGAGAATGCTGGGTGAGGTTTGGAAAGCTGCATGTGAGTCTTCAAAGTAGTGTGATAGTTTGAAACCTTGGGTAACTTAAAGGACCTGCAGTGTTCCATTCTTGAGTTCTAGGTGGGATAGCGTTGAAGAAGTTTCTTGGCAATAGGTTCAGCTATGTTGTAGAAGCCGTTGTTCTGGTTGAAGTTGTTGGATATACAAATAAGTGATGATTCCAGGATTCTTCGGTATTGAGTGTTGTCTTCTCTGGCGATGAATCTTGCGTTTCTGTAGTTGATTAAATGGTTGTGTGAATTTCGATGTTGAACACAGGCATTTCTTGGGTCATCAGATCTGCCTGCGTACTGGTGTTCTGAAATACGTGTTTGGAAGTCTCTGGATGTTTCGCCGACGTATAATTTGTTGCAGTCATTACAAAGAATTGTGTATACCCCTGCAGTGGATTGAAGCTTGTCCTGTCTGTTACTGGTAATGTCCTTGATGATTGTGGATGTGGAGGTGGATACTCGGAATGAGGTATTGGAAAAAATGTTGGAAACTTGTTTGGTAATGGAGTTGGTGGGGAGGACTATGTATCTTTTCTCGGCAGTGTCTTCTCTGGGTGTGTTGAAGATGTTTAATGCCCGTCGTCTGCAGTCTCTAATGAAGTGATGAGTATAATGAAGTTTAGAAAAAACTTGTTCAATAAGGGAACATTCTTCCTCAAGGAACCAACTGCTGCAGATTCTGAGTGCGCGTAGGAAAAAGCCTATAATTACACCACGTTAGTCTTGGTGTCGTGGTGAGAGTAGAAGTGGAGAAGATCGTGTTGATTGGTAGGTTTTCGATAGACTTTAAAACGAAGTTCATGGTCGACTTTGCAGAGAAGAACATCAAGGAAAGGAAGAGTGTTGTCGACTTCTTCTAGTGTAAACTGGATTGATGGCTCGACCTGGTTGAGTTCGTGTTGGAGAGCTTGAACGTTGAAGCGTCTGGGAGTTATGATGAGAATGTCGTCAACATAATGGAGCCAGGTGACAGAAGAGGGAATAATAGTGGAAAAACGCTTGGCTTCCAGATGTTCCATATATAGGTTCGCAAGGACGGCACTAAGTGGCGATCCCATGGGTAGTCCAAAAGTTTGCTGAAATAGTTGATTTTCGAAAGAGAAATTTTTGTAAAGCTCACACATAGTTCAACAAGATCGATGAAATCGCTGGCTGGAAGAGGAAGATCAAGTGAGTCGTCAAATTTTCTGCGCAAGAGATCAATAGCTTGTGTAGTAGGTACTTTGGTGAATAGGGAGTTTACATCAAGGCTGGAGAGTTTCTTGTTCCTGATGTTGATGTTGCAAATGCGATTGAGGTCACCAGAGTGTTTGAGATATGCTGGACTAATAGTGCCCAAAAGTTTGGAGAGGTGTTTAGCGAGAATTCCTGAGAGTTTGTGGGGAGCACTGCCAATTCCCGAGGATATGGGCCTCAATGGGATACCTGGTTTGTGAGTTTTTGGCAGACCGTACATTCTGGCATGTCTGGGGTTGCTCGGAATGGTGTGTAGAAGTTTCTTCCCTTGTTCCGAGTCCCTCAGAATGCGGCGAGTCTTTTGAAGAAATGTTTTGGTGAGGTTGTCCACTTGGTTTGTTGTGAGAGGTTTGTAGGTATCTGGGTCATTAAGTAGATTAAGCATTTTGTTCCTGTAATCGTCAGTGTTCAAGATTACGACACCACCTCCTTTATCAGCGGTGGTAACCCTGATGGTCGTGTCTTCTGCTAAAGCTTAAAGTGCCATGATGTAACGTCGAGGTATGACTAGGGAGCTGTGTTGAGATGGCCACTGAGATGATGCCTTGAAGATAGCCTTTTTGGAAATCGAAGTCATTGTGTCTGTAGTTTTTAACAATAAAATTGAGGTCTTGTTTTGGTTTCGTAATTCCTGTTGCAAATTTGAGGCCTAAGCTGAGGGCTTCAGTTTCTGTGGTTGACAGTGGACGAGATGAATGATTTTGAATAATTTCAGGTCTTCCTAATCTTTTCCACTGACTATTATCGCAGAGAGTTTGGAGTTTCCTAGTAAGTCTGATTTTCTGTTGAACATTAGCTGTGGTAACTCTGCTGCGAATAATTTCGGCGGTGCGTCTGTTCATGTTACCCCGGAGTGTAGTACCTAGTGTCCTGGCTTGGAGAAAAACTTCCTTTGTAGCATTGTAAAAGTCATCTGCACACTCTTCAAGGTAAGTTCGTGCTGTTGCGAAGAAAGGAGGTTTGATGTTTATATTCATCCATTTTGGGTCATTTCTACTTGATCTAATTTCTTTATATAGGATAATTGTTCTTTGGGCAGCCTGTATAGTGTTAAGAAAGCTGTCATATTGATACCTCTCTTCGTTACCCCAGTCCACAGTTGATAAGTGTTCTCTAAGTCCATTATAATCTGCTAAGCGAAGTCTGGGACTGTTACTGAATTATTCCTATTATCATACATCCATTCAATGCTAAAGGTAATTGACTTGTGGTCGCTTGTGCCGAGTTCGTCTGTAATTTCTAAATTATTAACAAGGGATTCCTTGTCTGCCAGAACCAAGTCAAGTAGGTTATTTCCCCTTGTAGGTACTGTCACAAACTGCTTCAAAAAACAATCCTGAACTACTTCTAAAAAGTCGTTTGATTCTAAATTACCTGTCAAGAAATTCCAATCAATCTGACTAAAGTTAAAGTCCCCTAGAATCACTACGTTATCATGCATTGTGGCCTTAACAGTTTCCTCCCAAAGTAGTCTCCCTTGTTCCCTATCTAAGTTTGGAGGACAGTATATCACGCCTAAAATCAATTTTTCACACACCTCTGAAAATTCTATCCAGACAGACTCTGTATGTATTATTTCAGACTTTATACCCATTTTTATGCAACAATTTAAATGATCACGGACATAGAGTGCCACCCCACCTCCCTTCCCGATACTTCTGTCTACTTGGAACAATTTAAAACCCTGAATGTTACATTCAGCAGGCATATCCCGATTTTTCATATTAAACCATGTCTCAGTTATTGCAAAAACATCAATATTACCCGCATTAGCAATTAATCTCAACTCGTCCATATTATTTCTAGCACTACGACTATTAGTGTAATATACATATTACGACCCCCCTTTCTCTTTACCCTTCCTGCTCATTTCTGTTTTTTCACTATACCTATTACTGTCCTTGTCATCTAGTGCCACTGGCTTTCCACTGTCCACCTTATTCTGCCTATTACTAGTTCTCCTAGAACTTATAATATTACTACACTGGGACTTCACTGTTTTTCCGCCAAAACCCATACCATTAACGATTTCTAGTTTTAAGCCCTAACAGCTCCCTCTACTGCAGTTGCCAGTGCCCCCACCCCAGACCTAGATAAGTGAACCCCATCCCGGGCATACATGTCATTTCTGCCATAGAAGAGGTCCCAGTTGTCAATGAATGTTACTGCATTTTCCTTACAGTATTTGTCCAGCCAGCAATTGACACCAATTGCCCTGGACAACCATTCATTTCCAACTCCTCTCCTTGGCAAAATACAACATATGACAGGGTTCCCACCCTTCTTCCTAATTATGTCTATTGCTGACCTATACCTGCTAGTCAGGTTCTCACTCCTACGTCTGCCAACATCGTTGCCTCCAGCACTGAGACAGATAATAGGATTGCTCCCATTACCTCTCATGATGTCGTCCAGATGGCTAACAATATGTTCCATCCCAGCCCCAGGAAAGCAAACCCTCTGTCTCCCATGTCTATCTTTCAAGCAGAAGGCCCTATCCATGTACCTAATCTGACTATCCCCAACAAGAACAAAATTCTTACCTTACTTCGTGGTGTTCATGGTGATGTTCCCAGTAGTCGACTCACATTCATCGGGTAACACGGAGAATGGGTTCCATGTTTCCACAACAGTCTCCTGGATCTTCGTTTTTTCTACCTTTCCACCCGTCCTCTTGATCCTTAACTTTGTCCCATGCGTTCTAGCCACTGTCCAGGTTCCTTTCTTGGCTTGAGGATTCTCAACAGGAGGATTACTACGAATCCTCTTGTTTTCCTCAGTCAGTCGCTGTATCTCATGCTTAGCTACCCTCAGTTCTTCCTTCAGCTGCTGGTAGAGTAGCTCAAGAGAGGACATCTTCAGATTCACAGAGAGCACACAAGACACGTCTTCACTGAGTTAAGTACAGGACAATTTGTACACCTCGCTCAGTCACATATATTGTCTACAAATATATAAAAGGCATATATAATTACAGATGAACAAGAGGGCTTTAGGAAAGGTAGGGGGTTTGTAGACCAAGTGTTTACTGTGAAACATATAGGTGAACAGTATTTAGATAAGGTAAAGAGGTTTTTGTGGCATTTATGGATTTGAAGAAGGCGTATGACAGGGTGGATAGGGGGCAATGTGGCAGGTGTATGGAATAGGAGGTAGGTTACCGAAAGCAGTGAAGATTTTTTATGAGGATAGTGAGGCTCAGGTTAGAGTGTGTAGGAGAGAGGGAGATTATTTCCCAGTAAAAGTAGGCCTTAGACAAGGATGTGTGATGTCACCGTGGTTGTTCAGTATATTTATAGATGGGGTTGTAAGAGAAGTGAATGCGAGGGTCTTGGCAAGAGGTGTGGGGTTAAAAGATAAAGAATCAAATACAAAGTGGGAGTTGTCACAGTTGCTTTTCGCTGATGACACTGTGCTTTTGGGAGATTCTGAAGAGAAGTTGCAGAGAATTGGTGAATGACTTTGGTAAGGTATGCAAAAGAAGAAATTTGAAAGTGTATATAGGAAACAGTAAGGCGATGAGGATAACAAAAATATTAGGTGATGAAAGATTGGAGGGAGAGAGTATGGAGGAGGTGAATGTATTCAGATATTTAGGATTGGATGTGTCAGCAGATTGATCTATAAAGGATGAGGGAAATCATAGAATTGATGAGAGGAAAAGGGTGAGTGGAGCACTTCGGAGTCTGTGGAGACAAAGAATAACAAAAAAAGGCACAAACCGTGACTGGAACAATACACAAGTAACCCGCACATAGACGAGAGGAGCTTACGACGTCGTTTCGGTCCAAAACGTCGTCGTAAGCTCTTCTATTCTATGTGCGAGACAAAGAACTTTGTCCATGGAAGTAAAGAAGGGAATGTGTGAGAGTATAGTTATACCAACACTCTTGTATGGGTGTGAAGCATGGGTGATGAATGTTGCAACGAGGAGAAGGCTGGAGGCAGTGTAGATGTCATGTCTGAGGTCAATGTGTGGTGAGAAGTTAATGCAGAGAATCTGTAGTTTGGAAATTAGGAGGAGGTGCAGGATTACAAAAACTATTATCCAGAGGGCTGAGGAGGGGTTGTTGAGGTGGTTTGGACATGTAGAGAGGATAGAACGAAATAGAATGACTTCGAGAGTGTATAAATCTGTAGTGGAGGGAAGGCGGGGTAGGGGTCGGCCTAGGAAAGGTGGGAGGGAGGGGGTAAAGGAGGTTTTGGACTTCCAGTAAGCATGCATGAGCATATTTGATAGGAGTGAATGGAGACAAATGGTTTTTAATACTTGACGTGCTGTTGGAGTGTGAGCAAAGTAACATTTATGAAGGGATTCAAGGAAACCGGCAGGCCGGACTTGAGTCCTGGAGATGGGAAGTACAGTGCCGGCACTCTGAAGGAGGGGTGTTAATATTGCAGTTTTATAACTGTAGTGTAAAGCACCCCTCTGGCAAGACAGTGATGGAGTGAATGATGATGAAAGTTTTTATTTTTCGGGCCACCCTGCCTTGGTGGGAATCGGCCAATGTGTTAATAAAAAATAAAAATTCAAGTTATGTTTCTAGAAGTTTAGGATTGTATGATGCTCCATGAAGCAGAGATTAATACAGAGTTTCACCACACATTGCTGATACATCGTGTGTCCTTCCGTTGTTAGGGTCGCCTTGTGGTGAGAGTATACACAACACACTTTCACTGAGAATACTTCTTGTGGTAGACGGTATCTGTATTATGTAGTGACAGTTAGTGAGGATTTGCTCTGGCACTTCCCCAATACTTGTGGATGGGAGACAGGTCGCTGTTGAGCGGCAGGTAAACGTGTGGCACTATACTTTTGAACAATCTGATTTATGACACTGAGAGTGAATTCTGCATAACAAAGTCGTTTCGTACATATTGAAGGCATTGAGCATTGCATTGTCTACAAGTTGGAAAAACACTTCCATGTACCACTTGCGACTCTTACGCACAAATCAATGAACCTTGACATGTTACACTTGTCGACTAGTCGCATATTGTTCACATAGTCATTGTTGTCCCTGTTCACTTTGTTTGTTTGTACAATCTCGTTTCTGAGGATGATTCACAGCAACGTCACCTCCCGTTTGTTATGCCACGTCAGTGCCATGATGCCATTGGCATGAAATGCTTGCACTGCACCTTCAACACTGCACCTTCAACACTGCACCTTCAGCACTGCACCTTCAGCACTGCACCTTCAACACTGCACCTTCAACACTGCACCTTCAACACTGCACCTTCAACACTGCACCTTCAACACTGCACCTTCAACACTGCACCCTCAACACTGCACCTTCAACACTGCACCTTCAACACTGCACCTTCAACACTGCACCTTCAACACTGCACCTTCAGCACTGCACCTTCAGCACTGCACCTTCAGCACTGCACCTTCAGCACTGCACTTTCAACACTGCACCTTCAGCACTGCACCTTCAGCACTGCACCTTCAACACTGCACCTTCAGCACTGCACCTTCAACACTGCACCTTCAGCACTGCACATTCAGCACTGCACCTTCAACACTGCACCTTCAGCACTGCACCTTCAGCACTGCACCTTCAACACTGCACCTTCAGCACTGCACCTTCAACACTGCACCTTCAGCACTGCACCTTCAGCACTGCACCTTCAACACTGCACCTTCAACACTGCACCTTCAGCACTGCACCTTCAACACTGCACCTTCAGCACTGCACCTTCAACACTGTACCTTCAACACTGCACCTTCAACACTGCACCTTCAGCACTGCACCTTCAGCACTGCACCTTCAGCACTGCACCTTCAACACTGCACCTTCAGCACTGCACCTTCAGCACTGCACCTTCAACACTGCACCTTCAACACTGCACCTTCAACACTGCACCTTCAACACTGCACCTTCAACACTGCACCTTCAACACTGCACCTTCAACACTGCACCTTCAACACTGCACCTTCAGCACTGCACCTTCAGTACTGCACCTTCAGCACTGCACCTTCAGCACTGCACCTTCAACACTGCACCTTCAACACTGCACCTTCAACACTGCACCTTCAGCACTGCACCTTCAACACTGCACCTTCAGCACTGCACCTTCAGCACTGCACCTTCAGGACTGCACCTTCAGCACTGCACCTTCAACACTGCACCTTCAACACTGCACCTTCAACACTGCACCTTCAGCACTGCACCTTCAACACTGCACCTTCAGCACTGCACCTTCAGCACTGCACCTTCAGCACTGCACCTTCAGCACTGCACCTTCAACACTGCACCTTCAACACTGCACCTTCAACACTGCACCTTCAACACTGCACCTTCAACACTGCACCTTCAGCACTGCACCTTCAGCACTGCACCTTCAGCACTGCACCTTCAACACTGCACCTTCAACACTGCTAGCTATGTCATGTCATCTTCTATTGCTTTCATGATATTTTAATTGTTTTTTTCTCACCTTGTCTTCTTGCTTTGTAAGTTTCCCCTTCAAGTACCTGGAGCCCACTGCATATCCCTATGTATCCCCTGATTCGATTTAGTTGCATCCATTGCAGCTTTCCTTTCTTCAATCTTTTCACTGTCTGTTATCCCTGGGCCTAGTGGTCTGTCATTTTTGCTTCTCAGCTTTTCCTGGGCACAGCTGTGGTCTGTTAGGGCCTCTATGTATAGCTTAGCTCTTTCATTTTCTACACTCCCCTCGATTGTTCCTGATGAGATCCTTTTTTTTTTTTCTCGGGATTCATGATGGTCTGATAGGGCCTCTGCATACAGTTTCACACCTTTGGTCCCTACAGTCCCCTTGTTTGTGAAGTCATGCCCACATTGCTCTTTAGTTCTTTAGGCTGTTTCCGATTTTTAAGTTCCTCTTCTAATCTCTGTATCATAGCCTCTGTTGCTTTGACTTGCATCTTCCCCTTCTTGCTCTATGCACCCATCTTCTCCTCCATATTCATGCCAATCTCTTCTAGCTTCCTTCCCCACTCATGTTCCCTTTTCATGAGTCCTGCTACACAATCTTCCTTTGCAGACTCATCCTCTAATTCCCTGGTTTTCTGTCCTGCTCTCTGGCAGGACAGAATGAAAAACTATGTATTTTGGTGTGGTTGTTTTGTGATGTGTTTGTCTGTGTGTGGAGGGGCAGAGGGAGGGATAGGAGGAAGCCGGAGACAGTGGCGAAATAGGAGAGAGTTTTTTTTTTTTTTTTTTTTTACATACAATTTCTTAAGTCACATATTCATTATATCACGGTATTACTATACCACAAGTAAACATAATTATAATTAAAGTACATTATATATATTATTATTATCCTCAAAATTGTATTATCTCAACTTCAAACATAAGGTGAAACTATATCCAGCTGCTTATCAGTGAACTATTTTACATAAAAATCATCCCAAACTCCAACTTAGCCACACAGAGAACTTTATGTTGCAAACCTTCTTTAAGGGGGGCTCCTTGTCGCGGTAAAGAGGCTATCGGTCTGAGGAATTGGACCTCTTGGTCCAATTCCTAATTACCCCCCAATCCCCCCTCCTCTTTCCCATCTTCCCCATCCTCCCTTTTCCCTTTCCTCCTCCTCCTCCTCATCCCTCCCTTATTTCCTTACCATTTTTACCCTGGGAGCTTCTCTCCACAGGCTTTCTAGTTCCTAGGTAGGGGGAAGGGTACCGTGGTCCAATCCCATTCCGTTGAGGTTCTCGGCGGTGGTGTAGTTTGCCGTGGAATCTGGATCGCCTGGGGATGTCCCGATCCCTCTTCCTGCTCGTTCATCTCAGAAACGACAAGCTCGTCACGCACTCCCCTTAAACTCTCTGTTTCAAACTACTCAAAGAACAAAGTTTTTTACTCTGCGACCGACTTCTCCTAATACATATCTTTCAGACCATAGTATTGGTAAGGCTCTGCTACGCCATGTTGGTAAAGACATCTCATTTCACGCTCTCAAGAGCGGCACTCGCATCATCACGTTCCAGAATGCTGGCCAAGCTCGCAATCTTTCTCTTCTTACAACCATAGATACTGCTCCTGTTACTTTTGACAAGCACCATTCCCTCAATTCTTGTTGTGGTTCTGTCATTTTACCCCACACCATTGTCCAACGGAATTTCCAGACATGTGGTGATGACATTTTAGAGCAGCTTGAGCTCCAAGAACTTCCTATCCTTAAAGTTGACACTTTTGTCCTCCCTACTACCGTGAACTACCACATTCGGTTTACATTGCAGGTCAACGTTTACAAGTTTGAAAGGTGACCCCTACACCGCAACAGTGTAGAAACTGCTGGCGTTTTGGTCATCCAGCGAAATATTGCAGGTCCATGGCCGAATGCCCAGTCTGTGGTGCTGACGACCATGCCAGTTCTTTTTGTACTCTACCTCCCTCTTGCCTTAACTGTCATGAGGCACATCCATCGAATTCTCGCCGTTGTCAGGTTTACCTGAATGAGCGAGAAATCCGTTGTCTCAAAGAGGCGGAAGGCTTCTCATATGCTATGGCCGTCTCTCATCTACGCCTTCAAGGAAGACTTCCCCGCATTTCCTATTCTCGAATTGCTAAACGTCGCCCCGCTTCTGTGGTCCCAACTTCCACGGCTTCCTCTGTGGTCGCCTCATCCTCAATCACCCCTGTCTCAAATCCTTTTGATATTCTTGGCTCCGAGGTCCCTACCTCGGCTTCCCATACTGTCCACACTCCTTCCTCTACTCACTCGCACAATTCTGAGTCTACACGTCCTCGTCCTTCACCTAAACCTCAGCGCCCCCCTTCTTCTAATAAGCCCGGCAAAAAATCCCTACTGCCAGGTTCTTCGCCTCTGACTAGTTCTATAACGTGTGTGGAGGTTCATCCTCCTCCTCCTCCTCATACACTACCTTCATCCCCTGTCCCCTCCCAAGCCCCTTCGACAGTTTCCTCTTCTATCTCCTCGCCCTCTACTTTAGTACATTCTATAGACTCCCTGATCGTTGTTCACTCTTCTTCCATTTCTAATGTAGTCCCACATTCTGCATCTTTGACTTCCGAAACACTGGAAGCTATTGCAGAAAATATTTCTGGACCGATGATGGACACTACTCCACCTGAGGTTCCTCATCTCCTTCTTCGTCTCAACCCCCCTTCC
>WNWK01055141.1:0-11358 GCA_009830355.1 Cherax destructor
ATGACAGCTAAGGCAAGAGGGAGGTAGAGTACAAGAAGGACTGGCATGGTCGTCGGTACCACAGACTAGCATTTGGCCATGGGCCTGCAATATTTCGCTGGATGACCAAAACGCCAGCAGTTTCTACACTGTTGCGGTGTAGGGTCACCTTTCGAACTTGCCACCGGTGACCTGCAATGTAGACCGAGGGTGGAAGTTTACGGCAGTCAAATGTTAAACGAGCTATATTGCAAGGATAACGTCTTCGCTTACGGGCAGGGAGGACAAAAGTGTCAACTTTGAGGATAGGGAGGTCTTGGAGCTCAAGCTGCTCCAGAATGTCATCACCACATGTCTGGAAATTCCGTTGGACAATGGTGTGGGGTAAAATGACAGTACCACTACAAGAATTAAGAGAATGATGTTCGTCAATAGTGATAGGAATAGTATATATGGTCGTAAGGAGAGAAAGATCGCGAGCTTGGCCAGCATTCTGGACCGTGATGATGCGAGTGCCGCTCTTGAGAGCGTGAAATGAGATATCTTTACCTACATGGCACAGGAGAGCTTTACCAATACTATGATCGGAAAGGTAGGTAGTTGGAGTAGTCGGTCGTAGAGTGAAAAACTTTGTCCATTGAGTAGTGTGAAACAAAGTGTTTAAGGGGAGTGCGTGACGAGTTGGTAGTTTCTGAGATGAATGAGAAGGAAGTGTCGAATCGTCATGCAAGGGTCTTGGTCGTTTGGATGTGGGACCGGAGGTGGTCAAACGTGTAATGGGCAAGCAATCCGAAAATTGCCACACCGTAGAGGGAGAAGCCGGAATCAAGATCAGAGAAGATTGAAGGTCAGACGTGTCAAAAGGGCCGGTCAGAACCCCGGTACCTGAAGCAGGTGATGAACCGGCACCAGCAAGAGGTACAGGGGTATTGGAGATGTCCGAGGAGTTGTCCATTAACGAGGTAGGGTCAGAACTGGGTGCGGTATCAGGAAGGGACCCGGGGGTAGTAGGTTCACGGATTGGGTCAGCCATGGTTAGGTTACTTCTTTCTTTTTGTTTTTAAGAAAAAAAGAATAAAAAAAAAAATAAAAAAAAATTAAAAAAAAAAAGGGGGGAACGTGGAGGAATAGCTCCTAGGAGGAATGAAAGGGCTGTAAATCCCCCTCCGCGCCCAAGAGAACCTCAACACCGCAAGTAGTGCAGGTGCTGCATGGAACCCATGCCATACCCTACCCTTCATGCCAGTAAACCAGCAATCCGGGATAGCAACCTCACATCCACCGAGCCACCTCGGCAGACAAAAGAGACAGTGGCCGGATACCCACCACAAAGCATACCTCCTTCAGCCACCACCCCCGGAATCCGATAGGTGGCCTCCAGAGATACACCAGTCGCCCGAAAGATACCCAAAGCCACCCCCCGGGAGACCGGAGAGGGATCGGGACATCCCCAGGCGATCCAGATCCCACGGCAAACTACACCACCGCCAAGAACCTCAACGGAATGGGATGGACCACGGTACCCTTCCCCCTACCTATGAACCAGAATGCCCATGGAGAGAAGCTCACAGGGTAAAAATGGGATGGGAATAAGGGAGGGATGAGGAGGAGGAGGAAAGGGAAGATGGGGAAGATGGGAAAGGGAAGGGGGGATTGGGGGGTAATTAGGTTCGGTCTGAGGAAGAAGACCAAGAGGTCCAATTCCTCAGACCGATAGCCTCTTTACCTCGACAAGGAGCCCCCCTTAAAGAGGAGAATACAGATAAATTATCATCAAAAGAAGCGCTAAACCACAGAGGTTATACAGCGCGGATTACAGATAAAAAAAGTTCTTTATACAAAAAGTTCTTTCACCATGGTACATAGTACAGAGCTGTGGCAAAAAAATCTGTTAATGACTGACTTCATGACCTTGGTGGGTCAATTATGACCCTGGTGGGTCAATTTAAGAAGTGGTTACCTACTTGTAGTCAGTGGTGGGAGTCGCTGCCCCCCCTTGCAGCCCAGTCTTAATACAGGCCTCTTGGGGCTATCATTACAATTGACTTGTTAAATTATATTTGAGGAAGGCCTAAACCTGTAGGGGTCATACAGTGACTGGAAAATGGAAGTTAATCAGGTTTGATCCAAGGATGGTAAAAGCAGCTCCATTTCCTAGGATCAGGATCACAAGGCCATCCACCTTCAAGTGAAAGTACAAATATAATTTCGTTAATTCTTGTCTAATATCTAAAATATAAGTTTGAAAGAAAATAAATATTTCCTTATAACAAAAATATTTCTTTATAAAAAAGTACATCAGTAATGTTTAAGATTTTTATTACATTCATGATGGAGCATTAAAGACACGAGAATCGTAGTGTCTAGGGAAGGGGAGGTAATAGTTCCAGTTGCCTGGATCAAGAGCCTTTTACTGGCATCAAGGCACCTTGAGGGGTTACACAGCACCTTACAAAGCTCTATGCTATATTTTTCCAATGATTTCCTGTAGCAGTGTTGGTGAGGTGTTGTCCACTTGCAGGTGTGGGTGTCCTAATGGGCTGACCCGAGCTGATGGTACCTGCGTGTCAGCGATCACCCCCGCCACCCCTGTCTTCACACTGCCACCCACTGGTGCCGCCCCAGCTAGCCTTGCCAGGAAACCAACCATGACGCGAGGAACTGGAGGCTCTGTGGCCCAGCCCATCATCATCTGCCTGGTCATATTCATCTCCTCCTGCATAATGATGATTATCATCACCTATAGTTTCCGCGCTCGCAGCCGCCGCCTGGCCATCAGGACGACCTACAGGGAGGTCATCGCTGCTGATTTAAGCAACGGATCCTTTACTGATCTCAGCTCCGACACCAATCTAGGGGATATTCCCCTCGACTACAGGACCACAGTACCGCTTCCCCCATCATATAAACAGTCTATTCTCCGTCCTACTACCCTCTCCAGCTCCTCAACTATACCTATCATATCCAGCAGGTACTCCAGCTGCACCGCCAGTATAGAGACAGTGCCACGTACCTTCTCCTCACCTGACACGGCCTCGAGTGTGAGCTATGGTTCCTTGCTGACAAGGTCACTGCTACTGACACCAGACATCGCACCCTCAATAACAGATCTGACAACAGCTAGTGTTTATGACAGTTGCACCCCATCTTATCATGAACGATACTAAAGATGTCTGCAGCTCCTGAATGACTAACACCTGCACCTGACAAAAAAATAGAAATCTGCAGCTGACAATAAAAAATTAGAAACACCTGCAGTTGACAACAAAGACTAAAACACCTGCAGTTGACAACAAAGACTAAAACACCTGCAGTTGACAACAAAGACTAAAACACCTGCAGTTGACAACAAAGACTAACAAACACCTGCAGCTCATCATGAACATTCAAACACTTGCAATTCATAAACAGAACCTGGATTAAATCTGATTGCCTGGAAGGCAAATAAGTACAATTTCTTGAACCAAGACCCCTCACCAGCATCAAGGAACCTGCCTCGAGGGGAAAGGTCTTATACATGGCGACTACATTACAGTTGTTTCTCCATACACCGGACCATAAAGTGGACCTTATGCTCTAGCTATTAGTAGTTAAAGAGCAAGAAATAAATTATGCAATGATGTTCGTATGATATGGCACTTTTATGATATGCAAAATTTGAAAGAATTTTCTAAGCATTTTAAAGCATTTTTAGGAAATGTCAATTTTTAAATTAAGATTTTTTAGTTAAAAAAAAAATTTAGATTTTAAGTGAAATTTTTATATTTAATTTAAATATGTATTGGCTGCATCTTGAACAAAATATAACGTTGATTTTTGGAAAACATATGTTTAATGTTTATGCTGGGAGATATTAAACATCTACAATACTAACAGCTGAATCATTGATACTCAAAATACCAACTCAAACATATTAAGCACCACAGAGAGAAGAGGCTTCTTAGAATTGTACAAACTAATCACTAAAACATCTGCACCAAACACCTGCTTTTACTTAGAAAACTAAGACACTTTTGGCTCTAACTGAATGTTGTTCCTCAGTGGACCTCAGGTGGGTTGACATGGGTTACGTTAAGTTTGGCTATTCTTAGTTATTTTTAGGTTAGGTTTTTTGTAAACATTATTTTTTTTTTTTACAAATTCACTAATTAAATTTTTTTTTAAATTATTATAATTATAGGGGAGCGCTAAACCCATAGGATTATACAGCACATGTGAGGGGGAGGATGGAAGGTTCAGGGAACCAGAGCACAGATCCAATTCCCTAGATCAAGAGCCCCTCACCAGCATCAAGAAACCTCCCTTGAGGGGAAACATTTTTAAAAGAATTAGTACAAAACAATATTATATCCAGTGTTAATGCCACTTAACACTATCATTTAAACTATATTTCATTGGTGAAGTCCACTGAGGAGCAACAATCAATTAGGAATTACCACACTTTTAGCAGGGAAAGTTTTTATTATAGAGGGTTTAACCCACAGTGGAACCATCAGGTACAGGTCTCTCAACTTTACGCAGCTTCACTATTAGTATGTGACGTCTAGTTCTGATCAGCAAATCATCACAAATTATCGCATGATCCACATAAGCCAATAATTAACCAAGTCCTCCCTCTACCTTTTGTTCAGTCTCGCAAACAACTGTCCACCTGATCAGTCTCGCAAACAACTGTCCACCTGATCAGTCTCGCAAACAACTGTCCACCTGATCAGTCTAGCAAAATAACCAACCTTCACCTGTCAGTCTCGCAAACAACTGTCCACCTGATCAGTCTCGCAAACAACTGTCCACCTGATCAGTCTCGCAAACAACTGTCCACCTGATCAGTCTCGCAAACAACTGTCCACCTGATCAGTCTCGCAAACAACTGTCCACCTGATCAGTCTCGCAAACAACTGTCCACCTGATCAGTCTCGCAAACAACTGTCCACCTGATCAGTCTCGCAAACAACTGTCCACCTGATCAGTCTCGCAAACAACTGTCCACCTGATCAGTCTCGCAAACAACTGTCCACCTGATCAGTCTCGCAAACAACTGTCCACCTGATCAGTCTCGCAAACAACTGTCCACCTGATCAGTCTCGCAAACAACTGTCCACCTGATCAGTCTCGCAAACAACTGTCCACCTGATCAGTCTCGCAAACAACTGTCCACCTGATCAGTCTCGCAAACAACTGTCCACCTGATCAGTCTCGCAAACAACTGTCCACCTGATCAGTCTCGCAAACAACTGTCCACCTGATCAGTCTCGCAAACAACTGTCCACCTGATCAGTCTCGCAAACAACTGTCCACCTGATCAGTCTCGCAAACAACTGTCCACCTGATCAGTCTCGCAAACAACTGTCCACCTGATCAGTCTCGCAAACAACTGTCCACCTGATCAGTCTCGCAAACAACTGTCCACCTGATCAGTCTCGCAAACAACTGTCCACCTGATCAGTCTCGCAAACAACTGTCCACCTGATCAGTCTCGCAAACAACTGTCCACCTGATCAGTCTCGCAAACAACTGTCCACATGATCAGTCTCGCAAACAACTGTCCACCTGATCAGTCTCGCAAACAACTGTCCACCTGATCAGTCTCGCAAACAACTGTCCACCTGATCAGTCTCGCAAACAACTGTCCACCTGATCAGTCTCGCAAACAACTGTCCACCTGATCAGTCTCGCAAACAACTGTCCACCTGATCAGTCTCGCAAACAACTGTACACATGATCAGTTCTCATCACTGCTGCTAAGGCATGACACAATATGCCCAAAGTGAATATTTTATTCTATCAGTAATTCTGTTTGTGTAATTTATTGTCAATGTATGCAATGAAGGTTATGTGTAATTAAGAGTTTATGGTCTGAGTGAGAATAGTAAAGGTACCAAGGGTCTTGAAAACACGTATAGCCCAAACAGGATAATTTTTTTTGCCTTAATGGTCATCTCCTGCCAAGGCAGGGTAAAAAAAAAAAAAAAAAATAATAAAGGGGGGGAACACAATCACTGTCACAATTGTCATGTCAGCCAGAAGTAGCTGACATCACAATTCAGATTACCCTCTGACTGCAACATCCCCATCTCTCCTCGACAGGGCAGGCACTGTACTTACCACCTTCAGGACTCGAGGACAATTAACATGAGGGACGTGTGTACTTAATATAGCCCCACTGTGGGTGAATCATCATCATAAAGGTTCTACTTAAAGTGGCTTTCCATTACCACTTGTCAGCTTCAGTCACTGTGTCTTGATTTTACTTCAATCCTGCAACCAAAGACATTGCCATAGCATAAACAGAAAGCAACCACAGGCAAATGGTCGTGTAGTTAACACAGAATACATAAGTGTCTTGGTATTTTTTTATATTCTTGGGGAAACGATAAACCTATAGAGGTCACACAGTGCTTGGGGCATCTTCTTGAACCCTCCTGAAGGCACCTTCTTGTAGGCACCCTCTTGAAGGCACCCTCTTGTAGGCACCCTCTTGAAGGCACCCTCCTCATGTACAATATTCACATACAAGTATGTCATTGGCCCTGTTATTTTGAAGGATATAAATCCATTAAGGTAGTCAAACTCATAAGTACAGTAAGGTCTCTCATAAAGTTCCTTTTTATAGTGTGATGTTTAGTAAATATGGTTAAGGACACACATTCAAAATTGAATAATGTCTACTATGAAGGCCTTTCCATAAGGTATTCAATTTTGGCTGTGCATTTTACAAGTGCATTTACAAAAAATCACACTATGAAGAGGAGCTTTACGAGACTTTACGTACTGACCACAGCTGCGGCAGTTACACCAGACATTAAAAAATTGGAAGGCAGAATTTAAATACAAAATGGTAACATTTTGAAAATGTTTTATAATATTATCAAATAAATACAAACTGAAACAGGTTGCAGATGTTCACCCTGGGGGAGGTGTTAAAGTAAGTCCTCACTAACATTCACACATTTTGCCAGGAGCAAAATAATAATTTAAAGTTACTATAACATGCTTTACTTTAAAAAAGAAATGCTAATTTGTTTTTTTGTACCACAAAATTTAATGATCAGGCAAGATATTACAGCATTTGTGATCCCAACAATTGAAGTTTAAGGCCACTTTTAAATTAAGCATTAGGCAATGTGCTCGAGATCAGATAAGTGTCTTGAGATGTTGTAAAAGACACGTGAGCAAGCAATTGGATATATGTATTAGAAAATGTTTTGACTCGAGGACCTGCATCTAGTTGCCCTGGGACCTTGATGAATTGGTTCTGGGACCTGCATCAGTGGTCCCTGGGACCTTGATCAATGGGTCTTGGGACCTTGGTCAGTTGGTCCTAGAACCTTGAACAGTGAGCCCTGGGACCCTGAAGTGATCACTGTCGCAGGACTACAACAGTTTCTAATAAACATGTCCTAGTGTTGGCCCCAGTGTCTTCTTTATGGGTCTCAATTACCAAGTTTTCATCAAGCAGTCTTGAGCTGACTGAAGTGTGCAACAATAATGATTCAACGCTCTAAATTACCAGAGATTAACACTATCCATATTCTGTACTTTAAATAATAAAGTTACCGTGAAGAACAAGTCACAATACATTGACTGGAACAATTCCGAACTAATCCAGAATTTGAAGAAAATATTTAAGGACGTTTTGGTTTGTCACTGAGCCATAAGTTTTGATATTTAATGACAGACTGAAGTACTGTCTGAAGATTCCTCTTAAAATTAAGTTACTTATGAAAGCAATTCGCAAAGAACCGCCACATGAAGAGGAAATTTACGAACTGTTCCAGCCACCATATTGTCGCTTTCTCTTTTTACTTGCGAGAGCTAATATGATAACCCACTTTTATAAATAAAGTTTCCCATAAGGAAAATTTAGAAAGATCAATTTGGTGTTGCTTAGAAGGTTGATAACTGTACACAATGGCTTCTCTCTCTCTCTCGATCAGCTCTACAACAGTGATACTACCAAATGTGCCAGGCTTTTTTTATTTATCTAACAAAAATATATAAATAAAATTATAAAACTTTAACAAGTGATGCAAATGTTTAATTTACTCATAGCTTTTACAGATATATTAACATTTAAACAAAGGAAATATAATCACCAATTCAAGAAAATGTGCAATATTTTGTTGATGAAAATAAGTAGGAAAACATTTTATGCTAAAAAAGGATATAAACTAAGATTCATTGTAGCTGGGACAGACTTGCAGCTCCTTAGGACATTTACTGAAGTACAATTAACATTTAAGCATAAAAATCAATCACCATACACACACAACCTGCACATAGATCACCATTATCAAAAGTCCCATTCCAGATATGAATCCTGACGATCAATTTTATTTTATCCTAATGTTGATTGCAAGTTCAAATAACGGCTTGAGATGTGCAAGTTTTTCCCACCAGCTACGAATTATATTTCTTTAAGCTTAATCTTTACTAATACGAGATGTAATACGCATTTACCTCACACTAAAATGGAGAAATATGAGATGCTGCCATACACTGCAGGGGACGGCATACACTGGATGGTCCTAAGTATTTTATAAGCCAATATTGAACAAAATGTCACCAATACATTGTTTAGGACATACCAAAAGTCAAAATGTAATGTCATTCTCAGATAAGCTTTTAGAAGTGAAGACAAAAATAAAAACTGCAACTACTATTACCACTCAGACATCATGAAAAATAAACTGCAGCTCACAAGGCTAACCACACCAAGCACAGCCATTAATAAATTTCAATCTACTTTATCTTTTACAAGAGGAGGGTTGTGCCCTCAGGAGCATATGGATCTAAATAATCAGCAAATTTGTATACAGGCACTAGATAAGGCCTTCCCTAATTCTGGAAAGTGGTGGCTCTATGTAACAAAGTACTAATCACAAATTATCTGCACCTAGGAGAGGAAACTTATAACACCAAACTATCTGGAGCATCGTTAAGCCACAACCAAGTGAGAAAAAGCGGAAGAGGTCAGAAGGCAGAGCTTGTCATGTTTTCTGGCCTTCTTCCTCACTCAGTTGTGACTCAACAATGGCCCAGGATAGTCTGAAATGCTGTCAAAAGTATCCTCTCCCAAGTGCAGGTATATGTGATTTGTTCCAGCCACAGTATTGTTGCTTTTTATTCTTTACCGAGTAACAAGTCATCCAGGAGCTGCCCAGATTCAAGGCTGTTTTTGAGGTCATCCATCAACCTAAGGCCTACAGGTACGAAACCAGCACTTAATCCACAAGAGCCACAGAAGTGAGTATTTAAGGTGTAATAATATCCTCAGACTTCATGTAGTATGAAAACTGGGCTAAAAAAAAAAATAGACCTATACCTGCATGTGTCTTCTTGGTGTCTTTATAATACTGAAGAATGAGTCACAATATTGTGACAAGTGGGTAGCAAAACCCACTAACTGAAAAATCTTTTAGTTTTGGTCCATCCTGGAGCAGGGGCAGATCTACTATGAAACTAATGAAGCTTAAGCTTCAGGGCCCCTAATCCCAGAGGGGCCCCAAAAGTGACTTTAGTCCACACTGCTTAAAATTTTTGGGTCTACTGTATGAGAAGGGGTTGCAAAGGGGCCCCCATAAGAGTTCAAGCTTCAGGGACCCAAAAATGTTGGTCCACCATGGACCAAAGTATTGCCTAAAGATTCGTCTCCAATTTATGGATTAGCTGTGAATTTATGATACTGTGCAGTGAACCTGTGTACATTCACTGGTGTTCCACACTGCACAGTCATGATGGACTTGTGCATGCCTGGTCTAACAAATTTTTTCGTGTCAGCCAACCAACCAGTTTGTTTTGTAATCTATCTGTGAAGCAATGTGAAAGATTAGCCCAACTGACCGCCTAACCATGTTTAATGGGGAAACAGATGCGCAGTATAAATTAAAGAAAGAATTTGTTGAAAGTTTTCAATTTGTATGCTATACGGCAACCATGAATATAGTATTTCTCTTGATCAGAGTAACTCAAACATTTAGCCACAAAAAAATATTATTATTATAATCAAATAGAAGCGCTAAACCACAGGTGTTATACAGCGCTGCAGGTTATTGCAGGATGCAGGGAGAATGGGTTGTAAGAGGGAGATGGATGATTAGTAGGGTATGGAGTGCAGCAGGATGGTGGATAGTGCAGGGATAGAGGGTAGCAAGAGATCAAGGTAGAAGGGACCGAGGGAGGTGCTAGAGGTATAATCTTCAGAGTTTGTGTAGTAAGTCAGTTTCTGTCAAAAAGTCAACGAGAGAGTCAGGATTAAAGGAGGGTCCATCAGCAAGAAGGGAAGGTAAAGAAAGGGCCGCAGAGCGAAGACGCCGTTGGAGGTAAATTCTGCGTGCTCGTTGGTAAAGTGGGCAGTCCGACAGAATATGTCGAACAGACACTGGAACCTGACAATGCTTACAGAGAGGGGCAGGGAGCCTCTCCATGAGATACCCGTGAGTAAGAAGAGTGTGGCCGATGCGAAGACGGGAGAGTGTAGTCTCCAAACCTCGACATTGGTGACAAGAAGGCCAGAAACCTATAACTGGTTTAATAGAATGAAGTTTGTTATTCAGCAGGTCAGACCAGCGTTGTTGCCAACGGGTGCGAAGGTGGATAGCAATGACCGCAAAATAGTCCGTGAAAGGAACACCTCTATATGAAACTGGAAGGTCATGTACTGCTGACCGCGCAGCAGTGTCTGCCTGTTCATTGCCCTGTACGTCAACATGACCAGGGACCCAACAAAAGACAATATCTTTATGCTTGCTAAAGATACGGCGTAACCAAAGGTGGATACGAAGAACTAGGGTGTGAGGTGTATCAATTTTACGGATAGCCTGTAAAGCACTAAGGGAGTCTGAAATGACCACGAATGGTGACACAGGCATAGATGCAATACGGATAAGTGCCACAAGAATGGCATACAATTCAGCCGTAAATATGCTAGCCGAGGGTAATAGATGCCCTCGTATGACGCTGTCAGGAAACACTGCTGCGAATCCGATGCCGTCAGATGACTTTGAACCATCGGTGTATACTGCGATGGCATGGGAAAGAACGGAAATGGTCTAGAAAGAAAGAGCGAGAAGCCGCCGAAGGTAGTTGGGCTTTCGCGCAAGGTAGAGGAATATAACAGACACGGACAGCAGGAACTTCCCAAGGGGACAGGGGAAAGGGAGATGTCACATGAACATATAGAGGTGGGAGCTGAAGGGAAGACAGGAGTGAATGTAGACGAAGAGAAAAGGGACGAAGTAAGCAGGGGCGACGAACAAATAAAGAGCGCCTACTAACATCTGTAACAATCCTATACATGGAAGGATTGCGGAGGTCATGAGCGCGAACAAAATAGCGAATGCAATGTGCATCACGACGATTGGATAAGGATGGAATGTT
>WNWK01055142.1:0-11357 GCA_009830355.1 Cherax destructor
CTGTGACACTTATGTAGCTACCTGTGACACTCTAGGGGGTTTCCCGTGACACCCCACGAGCTACCCCGGCCTTTTAGGGCCAGCCCTTTTTGACCTCTTTTGTACCCCCCCGGACCCACGAAGTATTGTGACACCCACAGCTCCCCGGGCACTCCCGAGCTACCCGTGACACCCCACGAAGTATTGACACTCCACGAAGCTACCTGTGACATTTTCCCCAACTTGACACTCCACGAAGCTCCCCGGGCCCCCCACGAGCTACCTGTGAATTTTAAAAAAACCCGTGAACCCACAAGTTTTCCTGTGACCTCCACGGTTTTTCCTGTACATTCCAAAATTTAAAATACCTGTGACACCCCACGGAGTTTCCCCGTAATTTTCCCCGTAGCCCCGTGACCTCCAGAATCCCGTTTTACTCAACTTTTTCATTTTTGTGAACTCAAAAGGGAACTTTTGGCACTCCGGGAACTCATTTTGAAAACCAAAGGGGCCTTTGGGTATCCCAAGTTTAAAGTGACCCCTTCACGAAGTTTCCTGTGACACCCCACGAAATTCCCGGGCACCCCACGTACTACCTGTGACACTCCCCCAAAAGGGGCCCGGGTTTCCCCGAAATTTCCTGTGACACCAAGTAACTACCTTTACTCACAATCCTTTCCCCCCCCCATTTTACAAATACACCCTAGTTCCCTTGATCCCCAAATTGTTTTTTTGGGCCCCCACAAACTACCTGTACCCCAGGGGTATTTAGAAAAATACCCTTAACTCCACAAAATATTTGGGCCCCCACCCCCCCAGACACCCCGGTTCCCCCCTGTGACCCCCACGGTTCCCCCTTACCCCGTAGCTACCTGTGCCCCCCACGAAGCTCCCCGGGCATCCCCGGCTACCGGGCACCCCACAAAACTACCGGGCATCCCAGGTTCCCGGGCACTCCACAGCCCTGTGACACCCACGTAGCTCCCGGGCCTCCAAAATTTCCTGTAACCCCCTGGGTATCTGTGACCCGGAGCTACCGGGGAAACCCCCAACCCCATCTTTTACCCCCACAAGCCCCCAGACCTCCCAAGGGTCCTTTCCTCCACTAGTTCTTGACACTCCACAAGCTACGGGCACTCCACGAGCTACCTGTGACACTTTTATGGCTACCTGTGACACTCCACGAAGCTACCGGGCACTCTTGAGCTACCGGAAATCTATGTAGCTACCGGGCACTTTAAAAGTTACCCCCCAGAAATATCCCTTGACACCCCACGTACCGGGCATTAAAAGTGGGTCCTTTGGGCCCCCACGAAGTTTCCGGGGCCCCCAGTAACTTCAGCCCCTCTAGGGGGAAAAGGGCACCCCACAAGTTCCGGACCTCCACGAGCATCGTGACCCCAAGGTTCCGTACCACGTACTCCCCCCGACCCCATGTTTTCCTGTGACCCCGAACCCCAACTGTGACCTCCACAAGCTCCCCGGGCACTCCACGAAGCTACCTGTGATACTCCACGAAGCTCCCGGGTACTCCACAAGCTCCCGGGGCCTCCACGTAGCCCTTTCCCCAACGTGGGTCCCCTCCCCCAACACCGGGGGATTTCCCCGACCCCCCGACACTCCTAAGTAACTATTTGGGAAAAAATTTTAAGTTCCGGGCACCCCACAGTTTCATGTGACACCCCACGTAGCTATCGTGACCTCCAAGCAGCTCCGGGCACTCCCCCGAAGTTTTCTGTGAAACTCCAAAAACTCCCCATGACACCCACGAATCTCCCGACCCCCCACAAGGGGTAGACACTCACTTTTCCTGTGACACCCCTTGGGTCCTGTTTTTGCACTCCAGGGCTCCCCTTGACACCCCACAAGCATAACCCCCCGGGTCCGGGCCTCCACAAGGGGTTCAGGGCCTCCACGTAGCTCCGGGCACCCCCGAAGCTCCTGGCCCCCCGTAGCTACCTGTGACACTTCGAAGCTACCGGGGGACACTCCACAAGCTACCCGGCACCCCCGGCTACCTGTGACACCCCATGAGCTACCTGTGTCATTTCAACCCCACCTGTGACACCCCCGTAGCTACCAGACATTCCCAGCTTTTCTGACCTCCACGAACTATTTGACACCCCCGGGAGGGGGACACTTTTAGCTACCGGCCCCCCCGAAGCTCCCCGGGCACTCCCGGGTTTTTTGGCCCCGTCCACGAAATTCCGGGCACTCCAGGCTCCCCGTGACCCCCACAAAATTTAAATGTGACCCCCACGAAGTTCCTTTGACACCCTTTTTTAACCTTTTTGATACCCCACAAGCTACCGGGTACCTCCGAAGCTACCGGGGTCCCACGAAACTACCGGGCACTCCAAAGCTCCTGAAACCCCAAAAGGGGACATGTGCCCCAATTTTACGTAGCTCCCGGGTACCCCACAAGGGCCCCGTAAAAGTTTTTGAAACCCCCAGCCCCATTTGACACTCCACGAAATACCGTGACATTTTCCCCGGGGTTCCCCGGGCATTTCCCAAATTCCGGGCACTCCACGAAGTTCCCCTGATTTACTGGGTACCTGTGACACTTAAGTAACTACCGGGTACCCCTTAAAATTTCCTGGCACTCCACGGTTTTTTGTGACCCCTCCAGGCTATCTGGACACCGGGGAGCTACCTGGGGCCCCCAGGGGGCTATCTGTGACCCCACGAAACCCTTTTGACCTCCACAAGGCTGGACACCCACAAACTCCCCGGGGGCACTCCACGTAGCTCCCCGGGCCCCTCCGTTTTCCTGTGGACCTCCACAATTTTTCCGGGGCCCCCACGAACTCCTTTGACCTCCACGAAGCTCCCCGGCCCCCCCCACGACCCGGGCCTCCCCCTTTTTCTCGAACCCCGGTTTTCCTGTCACACCCCCACGTTCTCCCCAGACATCCCCCTTCCCGTGACCCCACGTACCCTTCTGTGACCCCCACGAAACAGGGGCACTCCACGTCCCCCCGGGGCCCCCAAAAGTAGCTACCTGTATTACAACCTCAGGTTCTGGCTTTAAAACCAAAATTAAAAAGGAAGTTGGGGAGCAAAAAAACAGTAGAAGATGTATTAAATTTTTGTATTTCTTAAAAAAAAAATAGTTAATTCCAAAAATTTTTATCTTTTCCTTCATAAGTAATTGTGATTATATAAGACTTTTGTTTTTCCCTTTTTCACCAAGTATAACAAAGTGATATTTTCCCATATAAAAAGGGAGTAGTGTTTGGTACGCCACAGTTGTTTGGTAAACAAAAAAAGTTTCCCCACCAAATTTTTGCGGAAATTTTTAATGACAAACTGGAGGGGCCCGTCCCTTTTTGTTTTAAAAAATTTATTTAATTGGCTAACCCCGAGTCGTTGATTTGATGATGGGGCCCTCATCAAAAACCCTTAAAAAATTTTTCCTTTGGGAAGGGGGCCTTTTGTGGGTGTTTAACATGCCCAAAAAAAAGGTTACATATTTTGCATGCCCCTTTTCCCCCAAGGGGGTTCCAGGACTACCCCCAAAAATGGGTGGGGGCCCCACCATGGAAATTATAATAATGGGACCCCTTTCCCCCTCCCCCCATCTGCTCATTAGTTAAACAAACCTTTTCTCGAGACATAAGTCCATTTTTAAACTTAAGGTGGGAAAGCGGGGGGGCAAAGGGGCCAAAAAATTTCCGGGTCGGTGGGGCCCCCCCCAAAAAACCCCACCACTGGGAAAAAGGGCTTTCCCCTACCCAAAGCCCCAAAACACATCCTAACTAAATCAAGGGACTTCTGGACAACACATCAGCTATTTTTAAAAGCAATGTGTTTTTTTTATATTGTAGGGTTAAAAACCTAATACCCAAACCCCAAAAAGTGGGGGTTTTTTTTTTTTCATGTGGGGCCCCGGGGGGTTTGTGGTCGCTGTAGATGAACCCCCACCTGGGGGGTTTTGGCCAAAAATGTAAGGGGGGCCCCAAAACCCTTGGGGTTGGTTGATATTTCCAAAAAAAAATGCCACAGGCTAAAACCCCCCCCAATTGGGGGTTTTTTTTCCCCCCACCCCAGACTCACAAGCATCAATGGGGTGGGGAAAATGGTTTTGAAAAGTCGGGGGCAACAGAATGGGTGCAGAAAAAGGTAATCTCTTTGTTTTTCGTAAATGCATCTTGACATTCTGGGGCCAAAACCCCGGAAAACTTTGTGACTGGTAAGTGAGGTTAGAGGAAAAATATCTGAATTTTTTTTCCAGAATCTTCTATAAAACCCTACCCCCCCTAAAAAGTTGAAGGGTTTCCCCTGTGGGGAAAGGGGATTTCAATGGGAATTTTTTTGAAATTTTTGGGCCCCTTTGCCCCCCCCCTTCAGGGCCCCAAAAAAATTAAAAGTTGGCCAAAAGGAACTTTGATAAATTAACAGTTAAAAAAACTGGGGAAGGTCAAAAAGAGAGCCGTTAACAATGTTGGTCCCAAGTGTCCGACACAAAACCCCGTATCTGGTGGGTGCCGTCCTTTTTAAGCCTTTTTAAAAGCCTGATGGATAAGTTTTGGAAAGGGAGGAAGTTTTTCATTCCGAAGGGGCCCCGTATACTGATAATGACCTCCTGGAATTACGAAGGCAAATTTTTCGCCTTATCTGTTAAAGGTCTTGATAGTAACCCCTTTTAAGGGGCCCCCAAAAAGTAGCCTTTACCCACAAAGTCGATTACATCATCCAAACGTGGCGGGATGGGGATCTGCAATTGTGCCCCCCTTCCCCTTTCTTTAAACTGTGCACATTTTGGGCCCTCCATCACCCCTTTTTAACCCCAAAGGGTGCATTTAATTGGACTGGGTGACTCCTCCACTAACCCATGCTCTAACAGAAATTCTCCCCCTGTTAAAATAGCTTCTTTTTTAGGATTAGCTCTGGGGGGAGGGTTTTTTGGGGTTTGGTTTTTAAATCTAAAAATGATATCTAAAAATACATTTTGGAACATCCGAAAAAAATCCCGGGGAAAACTGTAGGGCGCAGTTAAATTAGTTAGAGGCTTGGAAAACCCCCATTAAAAAGGGTTTGGGTCCCGGGGAGGACCGAATTTGGAAGCTTTACATTAAAAATCAGAGTGCAAAAGTCAGGGGGCCCCCAGAGGCAGAGGACAGAGTCATTTGGGGAATTTATCTGGTGTATTAAAAATTTAATTTGATTAATGTGGTAAGTTTTGCTTTTTGAGGTCTTGTTCGGGGGAAAAAAAACATAATTTACATCAGGGGAATTTTTTTTGATTTGCATTGGTCCCCCAAATCTGGGGTTTTAAGGTGTGGGGGTATAGGCTCCCCCCAACCCTTTTTTCCTGGATGGAAGGGGCGAAATTTGGGGTTTTTTTCATAATTGTTTCATCATATTCGAGCTTCTTCCCCAAGGTTAGCCTTTTCCAACTGACGTTCCCCCAACCTTGGGGAAAAGGGTTGTAGCTGGTTGTGGGGGGGTCTTCCCCTCCATCCTTTTGAACACGTAAAAGGCCTGGGTTTTTTCCCAAATATCAGCTCAAAAAAGGCTGTACCCTGTAGGCTCTTGCACAGTTTTTCTCATTGCGAATAGCAACAAGGGGAATGATTCATCCCAGTCTTTAGGAAAATGCCCAAAAAGAATGTTCTCATCATTGTTTTTAACGTCTGAGGGGAATTTTCCCCAAGGGCCTTGGGACTGAGGATGAGAGGCAGTGGATGGGGTTTGAACTATTCCTAGCCTGGGTTAAGTTTCCCCCAAATGTTTTTGGAAAAAAGTTAGTACCTTTATCACTTTAAATTTTGGGAAATTTCCCCAAAAAAGAAAAAAATTAAATTAAAACTTTGGGGGTTGCTTTAGTGTTAATACCCCGCAGGGGGAATTTTTGGGATTTAATTATTTTCCATGATTGTGAATAAAACTGTTTTTCCGACTTAGCTTTAGGGTGGACCCCCCCCCCAATTTTAAATTAAAAGGGGGCCCTTAACAGGAATGGGATGGATTTTTTTCGGGTTTTAATGGGGGCCCCGGTTTTCCCCCCCGCTAAACGGGGCAAAAATGAATATGATTCTTTTTTTTTTCCCAATTTTGGGTTTAAAAAAATTCTTTTTTTTTCTTTTTTAGTTTTGGTAATTCCCAAATGGCCTCAAAAAAGGGGAATTTGGGGATATTTAGTTCTGAGCCCCCAAACTTTTTTTGGGAACCCCCTTCCCCTCTGTTTTTTTTCCCCCCACCCCCTTACCATTTTCCCCGTGCAAAAACCTTTTTTTTAAGAGATATTTGACCGGGGGCCCCAAATGGATTTAATGGCTGCCTAAAAAAACAGATTTTGTGAGGAGTCTTTCCGTTTTTCCCCCCCAAAGGACAGTCCCTCAGGCAGGGGAAAAAGGCATCTGGCAATCCGGGGAACCCGGGGAAAAGGAAGGGATCTGGGGCTGTTTTTTTCAAATTCGGGGGGGTCTGGCCATTTTTTCCCTTAAAAAAATTGGTTAGCCCCAGATCGAGTCGCCCCAAGGCGAGTTAACATTCTTTTCAGACATCATTTTGGGTTGTCCCGATTTTGGAACATGGGGGGAAAATTAACCATTATGGGTTTTTCATTTAGTAGACTCAGTTTCCAGTAATAGCATTCACCCTTTTTATGGGAAACCCCCCGAGACACCAACAGTCAAATCCCGTTTAGTATTTACTCTGCACATGGGGTTTGATGTAAAGGGACAAAAAATGCTCCCCCAAAAAATTTTTCCCAAAACGAGGATTGCAAAAAGGTTTGATCAGAAAGGGGGTACCCCCTTCCCCTTATAATGAGCAATATGCTCCAGTACCCCCCAAAGGGTTTTTTAATTCCTTTTTTTGAATGTTCCTGAAGGGATATGTAAAAAAGGAAAAAAATCCCCTTCCACTTTTCCCGGGAAATTTTTAGGGAAATTTAAAAATTTTTCCCCAAAAAGGTTGGGGTTTACGGAAAATTTTGATTTGGGGGGTTGGGGGGGGAACATACCATCTCAGCTTTTCGGCCCCGTTGATTTTGTGGCTTCGCCACCGGGGTACTCCCCTTACATCTCGTTGGGAAATTTGATTTTTGCTCCCCCGGGTTGACCAGGGTAAGTAACCCCTGCTCACCAGGTGTTTTAGGACTGCGGAGATTCCCCCTTCATCGGGCCCTTTTTTCCCCCCGGGAAACCCTTTTACGATCTTGCTCATACCGGGCCCGGGGAAAAGATAAGACCGCTGGGGCAAAAAGGGGGTTTTTTTAAAATACCCCGCCAACCTGGCTGCTTCCAATGGAGGGGAAAGGGAAAGATCTTGTAAAACATGAACCTTGGGGTAACAACTCAACGGGGTTTACCCAAATGAGCTGCTTCAAATTTTCAAAATCAGCACCCGCCCGACCCTTTGTAAAGCCCTGGTCTGTTTTTTGGCAAAATCAACAGCAGACTGAAAAAGCCTTCGCCGGGTTTGGTTTTCCATACTTGGGGGGAAACATTAAAAAAAGAAAAATTCCTAAAGATAGTTCCCCAAAACAGCATTTCCCAGGTTTGGGGAATAAATTCTTGTGCTTACCCCAAAAACCAAAAAAAACCCAATTTTCCCCAATGAACCTTTTGGCCCCTAAAGCTCAAACCCCCGGGTTTTTAAATGCTTCGAAAAAAGTTCAGGCTCTGCTTCAACAAAAAAAAGGAACAAACCCCCGGAAATTGAAGTCATCTTTCAGTCTGATGGTTTTTTCCTCTCCTTCTCCTATCAAACTCCTCCTTTTCAAATGCACGTTTTTTTTTTATTTTTTTAAAGTGATTAACTAGTTCAAGCGCCAGTGAACCAGACTCGCCTGTTGATAACCCCCTTGACGGGGGGTTTTGCTCAGGGGGGTTTTTTTCCCCCCTTTTGAAATTAATGGTGACCACCCCTTTCCCCTCCTTGGGGAGAAACATAGACTGATATGCCATAGTTTTGGTTTTTTTTTTCTCCTTTTTAAAATCAAGCTGAGCAGGGGGTGGCTGGTATTCAACCCAATAGAACGGGCGGTACGCCCAACGCTGTAGAGATGGTTTTTGGGAACTTTTCAGGTTAACTCAGGCACTAACCGTCTGACTCGAAAGGGGGGATTCCCCCTTTTTAAACGCTGTGGGGCTAGCCCGGTACAATTTTGGGGTACTCATACGATAAAAAAAACGAAAACAATAGCAAAGCCAATATGCACACAAAGGGCCATAAAAATAACCCCAAAACCCAAAAACAGAATACTCCCCCAAAGGGGGGCTGACCCCAAAAGGGAAGGAATAAAAAAAAGACAAAACCCGGGGAACGTTCAAAGGGCAATGCCAGATAGCAAGCTATCTAGATACAAGACTAGCCCTGCGAACTTTTAAATCCCAAATCAACTCCCGTTTTGTCTCCAAATTCAGCTCCAGGAATACCCATATTTACAACCTCCCCGGGTTTAATTTTTAACCTGAGTGTAAAAAAGGAAAATTAGAATAAAAAAACATGAAATTTTTTAAATTTTTTTTCAAAAAACATTAACCAAACTTTTTTTTTTTCCTTTTTCCAAGTAATTGTGATTATTAAAAATTTTTTTTTCCTTCACCAAGTATAACAAAGTGATATTTCACCTATGTCCCCATAAAAGGGGAGTGTTTAAAAAAACCCGTTGTCTGGGGGGAAGCAACAGCCAAAAAAAGAAAAAATTTACAACCAGGGTCTTAGAATTCCAAGACAAACTGCAGGGGGGAAACCCCCTCACCTTTTGTCATTGTTAAACTCCATTTAAGGCTGAACCAAAACGTTGATTTGATGATGGGGCCCCTCCCCAAACCCTTAAGATGGTTCCCCCGGTTTGGGGGGGGCCCGGTGGTGTTTGCTCCGGGGAAAAAGGTTACATACTTTTGCATGCAAAACCTGTGACACTCCACGTAGCTACCCGGGGACTCTACGTAGCTATCTGTGACACTCCACAAGGGGCCTGTGACCTCCACGGCTACCGGGGACTCTTTTTGCTACCTGTGACACTCCCCAAAAATTTTTCCCGGGGACCCACGTAGCTACCCGGGGACTCCCCCTAGCTACCTGTTCCCTCCACAAGCTCCCCTTGACCTCCCCCCTAGCTCCTGTGAACTCCCCCAAGCTACCTGTGATACTCCCGGCTCTTGGGGATCCCCAAGTTCCGGGGAACCCACGAAGCCCGGGGCCGTGACTCTCCACGAGCTACCGGGGATCCACATCCGGGGACTCCACAGCACCGGGGCCCCCACAATTTTTTGACACTCCCTGGGACCTGTGACCTCCATGTAGCTACCTGTGACCTCCCCCTAGCTACCCGGGGACTAAGTAGCTATTTGGGGACTCCGAAGCACCTGTACCCCACGTAGCTTCCATGACACTCATGTGGGGACCTGTGACAATCCCGAAGCTACCCAGACACTCTATGTATTTCCCCTGACATCTGTAGCTACCTTGGGTACTTATTTTCTACCTTGGGGACTTATGTAGCTACCTGTGACCTCCGAAACCCCTGACCTTCACGTAGCAACCGGGGACCCCTTTAGCTACCCGGGGACTCCCCTTTGGGGGGACCCGTGACCTCCCCCCAACTATCTGTGACACTCCACGAACCGGGCACTCTGGTTAACACCCCTGACACTCCCAAATATTTGGGCCTCCCGAAAATCCGTGACACTCCCGTAGCTTTTGACACCCCCACAAGCTACCGGGCACTCCCCCTAGCTACCCGGGGATTCAAAAAGCTAACTTTTGACACTCAAAAACCTGGACCCCCCCGAAGCTACCTGTGATACTCCCCAAGGTTAAAAATATCCCCAGTTTTCCTTGGGGGCCCCCACGAAAATACCCAGGGGACTCCACGTAGCTACCTGTGACACTACAAGGTTTTAATGTGATTTCCCCCTAGCTACCCCCACCTCCCTTTTAATACTTCCGATCTCCCCCAGCCCCCCTGTGACACTTGGGGAAAACCCCGGCACTTCCCCGAAACCCCAAAAAGGGCAACCCCACGATACCTGTGAACTCCAAGTACCGGGCCCCCACAACCGGGGGCCCCCCAAAAAAAAGTACCCCCCGGGGGCCCCCGAGGCTACCGTGAAATAAACCGTGACACTCCCCGAAAAGGGAAAATTTTTTTTTTTTCCGTGACCTACGGAAAACCCGGACCCCTCCAAGGCTATTTTTGCACTCCACAAGGGTTACCCGGGGAAAAAACCCGCCCCCTACCCCTGGGGAAATCACAAACTAACTGTGACCTCCCGAAGTTTCCCCTGACACCTTTTTCAAGCCTTGATACTCCCCCAAGCTACCTGTGATATTCCCCGAAACCCTTTACACTCCCCCTAGCTACCTGTGACACTCCACGTAGTTTTCCCGTGACACTCCAAATTTTAAAGGGGATTCCCGTAGCTACCTGTGACATCCTAAGTAACTACCTGTGATATTTTCCGAGTTTTTCCAGCACTTGAAAACCTGTGACACTCCACAAGTTTGACAATCCCGTAGCTTTGTCTCCCAAAAAACATGTGACACTTCAGAAAATACCTTGGCACTCCCCCTAAAAACCGGGGACAACACGGCCTTCAGTACCCCCAAAATACCTGTGATATTCCCCCTAGCTACCCGACACTCTAAGTAACTACCTGTGGGGCTCCACGAAGTTTTCCCGTGACATTCCCCCAAGCTACATGTGACAATAACGTACTCCGTAAATTTCCTGTACCCTTGGGGACTCCCCCGTTTTCCCGTGACCTCCCCTAGCTATCTGTGACAATCCAAAAAGCTCCTGTGACCTCCACGAAATATCTGTGACACTCCACGAAGCTACCTTTCACCCAAAACTACCTGTGACACTCCACGGGCTTGACCTCCCCTGGGGACCAAGGGGACTCCACAAGCTACCGGGGCCCCCCCGAAAATACCCCTTGACACTCCACGAAAATACCTGTTTTCACTCCCGAAGCTCCCACCCCACGAAAATAACCGGGGCCCCCCAGCTACCTGTGACACTCCACAAGCTACCGGGAAAATCCCCCCTAGCTATCTGGGACCCTCCAAGTGGTTTTCCCTTGAACCCCCCCAAAAATTGTGAACTCCCCCAAACTTCTTTACATCCCCAAATTTTCCCGTGAACTCCACGTGGGGATTGTGACATCCCCAAATTTGTGATCCACGGGTTCCCCAAAAAAAAATTATGTGGTTTTCCCGGGGATAAAAGTTTTCCCGGACACCTTTTTTTCCCCTGACACTCATGTTGGGGACCGGGGACTCTATGTAGCTACCGGGGACTCCCCCAAGATATTTGGGGCCCCCCGTAGCTACCGGGGACTCTTTGAGTTTTTCCGGAACTCCCCAAGCTACCTGGAACTCCACGTAGCTATCTGTGACACTTTGGAGCTAAAACC
>WNWK01055143.1:0-11357 GCA_009830355.1 Cherax destructor
ATGGAGAGGCAGGCAGTGGTAGAGGCAGGCAGTGGTAGAGGCAGGCATTGGTAGAGGCAGGCAGTGGTAGAGGCAGGCAGTGGTAGAGGAAAGGCAGGGGTAGAGGCAGACAGGGATAGAGGCAGGCAGGGGTAGAGGCAGGTAGTGGTAGAGGCAGTCTTAATGTAGAGTGAGAGGTGGACTTGGAATTGCCTCACATGGGCCAGTAGACCTGCTGCAGTGTTCCTTCTTTCTTATGTTCTTATCTACTAAGGTGCAATTAATTTCTGTTCAGGAGAATGATGTCACACTGATCAGAGCCTCAGCTGTGGCTAAGGAAGAGGTTTCACAATTAAATAAGTGCTTTCATTTCAGAGAGGAAACTCTTACAAAGAAGTTGCCTCTGTTTGTTGTACCAAGGGAAGGAGAACAAGGGTTTTGTCACCAGATGATGATTTCCAAGGTTTCCAGGCATTTCTTCAGGCCCCAGCTGTGGGAGACTGTGGAAGAGTATAGTAAGACCTATCATGTCTGTCAATTTATAGGGAAATCTTGTCAATGTATTAAACCTGTTCCCCTTCAGCCTATTTCAGCATCAGGTGGACCCTTCAGCAAGCTGATAGTAGATGTAGTTGGTCCAGTCCCAAGGACCAGAATGGGAAATGATTATTTTCTCACAATTATTTGCTCCACTACCAGGTACCTGGAAGCAGTCCCTCTACATAAGATGACAGCTCATGTAGTCTTAAGGGCTTTGATGAAGTTCTTTTTTCATGTTGACTTTCCTCGGGAGGTACAAACAGATCAAGGGTCTAACTTTACCTCTAAATTATTTAGAAATGTGTTAAAGGGGTTAGAGGTAAAGCTTAACTCTTCAGCTATCTCTCACCCTCCATCTCAAGGAAAAATACATCAAACCCTAAAGACAATGATGCAAGCCTATAGTATAGACAATACTAACATCTGGGATGAGAGGACCCCTCTCTTTGTAACTGCTGAGTGGGGAAGCACTCTGGAATCTCTGAGCTATTGGCATGGGGAGAATGGTGATGCTTCCCCCTCAGAGCTTTTTCTCAGTTTCAGATACTGTTTGGCTTGTATGAAATGGATGGTGCCAGTGAATGTGCCCATCAGCCAGACCAAAATGATGATGTGGGACCATAATGTGGACCATAATGCTCTGGAGGCTGGAGATGAGGTGCTGGCATTGGAGCCAGTTCATGTGAAAATATGTATGGCAAGTTACTGTGAGCTGACCATGGTGTGGGGAAAGTTCTCAAGAGTAAGGAATAAAACCCACACACCCGAGCAGGAAAAGAATGTGAGTAATGTACACAGTAACCGGTTAAAGGGTTTAAAGTTAGATCAGAAATCTAGAGTGACCAATGTTTTATTGGAATGTACAGGGGAGCAAAATAGTGATCTGCAAGTAATGGGCAAAGGGTATTTAAGAAATTCCATGTTTATGAAAGATATTGGGGAAAACGTGTTTGGTCTTGCTAAGGAAAATGTTGGAGAGTTGGCTCAGCCACCGTGGAACCTTGTAAAAGTTTGGGATGTCACTAAAGGGGTAAAGTCAAGACTTCATGAAGTAATTGTTAAGGAAGCTGAGCCAATTCAACAATTATTGTGTGTGAAAAATCTGTATGAAAACTGGGATGTGGAGGAAGAAGTGAAATTCTTTCATTACCCATTTGTAGTGCTTAGTGAGAGTCAGTGAGCATTCCCATGCTTCAGGGTTCCCAAATTCAATGGCACCTTGAGCATATGCACTGACTGCCACAAAGTACATTTAACAACTAAAGTTTACTGGTTTAGAAAGATTGATACTGATGCATTAAGAGATGCAAAGGTATTAGATAAAGTAAAGCATGAGGCAGGAGGATGTGATTTTCCTGGCATGTGTGCCAGTACCATTTCCATGTGTGTAATGCCAATTGGGTTCATTGTGTATTTAATATTATGGGTGAAATGGAATGTGAAGGTATTTTTGTAAACTTGATGTACACAGCCTAGGTGCAGAAAGATGTAATAATAATAATATTAATAATAATATTTTTATTTGGACATTATACAAAGAATTACATTTGGTTATTGAGATTACATGAGGTGTACATGCCAAAAGCCCCTAGTATGCAGGGCATTTTGGGCAGACTTAAAATTAACTTAAAACTAAATTGTAAGAATTTTTGTAGATAGTATACAATGAGTAAAGGTGAGTATTTAAGCTATGAAATTTGAACATAGTTTTGTACTTTTGTCTTCATTATAAAATTAATTAAATCAGATTAAACAAATTAAAGCAATAATAATAATAAAATAATAAAAAGTTATGGTTGATAATTTATAAAATAAGTAAAGTTGCATATCTAAGTTATAAAGTTTGAATATAAGTTGAACATATCAATTAATTGTAGCAATTTATTGCAGCAATGCAACTAATTGAGTGAGATAACAATTTAAAACAATTAATTGCATTGCAGTTAGTTTACGTGGTCATTATAATGCAAGTGTTGTGGGAATAATTAGCTAAGTAAGTATTATTCATAACAGGTTTTACATTCATTCATTCGTTCATTCATACATTACATTGACTTGAATATTCAGGTTTTACGTTAAGTGATTATTCTACTTTGCTGGGAATGGTTGATATGGAGCAATTAGCTTTGGGTGAGAAGGTGGTTTTTTAGCATCGTTTTGAAGTGGGGTACAGGTAGGGTTTCTTTGGCAATGACAGGTAATGAATTCCAAATTTTCGTGCCTTTTATGTGCATTGAGTTTTTACATAGTGTTAGGTGGACACGGGGAACATCGAGGAGTGATCTGTGTCTAGTGTTATGGGCATGTGTCCTGTTAAAATAGTAAGGAGAAGTTTGAGTGGTGGGTTAATATCTGCATAGAGTGTTCTATGTATGTAATAGGCACAGTAAAAAGTATGGATGTTTTGTATGGTGAGTAAGTTTAGGTTTTTGAATATTGGTGGAGTATGTTGCCTGGAGTGAGAATTTGTTATCATTCTAACTGCTGCCTTTTGTTGTGTTATTAGTGGTCTGAGATGAGTTATTGATGTAGAGCCCCATGCGCAGATTCCATAGGTGAGGTAGGGGTAAATGAGTGAGTGATATAGGGTAAGGAGAGCTGGTTGTGGAACATAGTACCGTATCTTGGATAGTATTCCCACGGTCTTTGAGACTTTCTTGGAGATTTGTTGTATATGTGTCTGAAATTTGAGGCCACTGTCTAGATGTATTCCTAAGAATTTTCCCTCTGTGAGTTTTGCGATAGGGGACCCGTTTATCATTATGGTAAGTGGTGCGTTTGTAGCTCTGTTCCCAAACTGGATAAAATAGGTTTTATCAATATTGAGAGTAAGTTTGTTGGTCATCATCCAGGTAGATATTTTCTGCAATTCAGTATTTGCAGTGTTGGCTAGTGTGTCTGGGCTTGGGTGAGAGATAACGTATGTAGTGTCATCTGCAAAAAGTATGGGTTTGAGTAGTTGAGATGCATTTGGTAGGTCGTTAATGTAAATGAGAAAGAGTAGTGGGCCAAGAACACTTCCCTTGTGGGACACCTACGGTAATAGTTTGCGCGGTGGAGCTAGCTCTATTTGTGTACACATATTGTATTAATATTGGTAGAATTACCGACAATATGTTAGTAAAGGAACAATGGAATAATGACATTTATTGTGAATGTTGCTTCCAGGAGCTTTTTCAAGCTGTTCCTTTGAAAAAGCTCCTGGAGAGCGAAACGTTGCCACAATAAAATGTCACATTAGTTGCATTTGTGCAGAAAGATGTCTTGGGGTTTGTGTTTGTACTGCAAGAGGTTGCAGAATTGGTAATATTGTTACTAGGTGTCCTCATTTTGCCACAGGAAAGAAATTTTTCACTGTGGGTTGTCTACTCTGCATCTGTATACGTATGTCCCAGGATCTCTTCACCCTGTTCCTATGTATGGTGACCCAAATCAGACTCTTAACCCTTAAACGGTCCAAACGTATATTTACGTTACCTCGCGCAGTGCCCCGAATCTTTTGAAAAAAAAAAATATATATATTTTTTTATATAGAAATAAAGAGCACATTTTTTTAAGTGTTATAGGATAAAAAAAAGAATTTGGGTCAGTAGTTACCGTGATATGAGGCGGAGAAGTTGGCACTGGATGCTCACCTGACAGCAACAGGAGTCCTGCCACTTGCAGAATCGTTGCCGATATACCTTTTTTTTAACTTTTTTTATTATTTTATATAATTTTTATGTTCTCATAATCACAATTTACAGTAGTTCTTGTGATTTCATAGCTAATCTTTGTTCTGACACTAATATTATGTACTGAAATTGTACTCAAATAATAATAATAATGATAGTGCATAAAAATAATAATAATAATAATGATAGTGAATAATAATAATAATAGTGAATAATAATAATAATAATACTAATAATAATAATAATAGTGCATAATAATAATAATAATAAGTGCATAATAATAATAATAATAATAATAATAATAATAATAATAATAATAATAATGTAATAATATTGGTAGAATTACCGACAATATGTTAGGTAAAGGACACAATGCAACGTGACATATTGTGCACGTTGTCTCCAGGAGCTTCTCAGCCGGCTTGAGAAAGCTCCTGGAGAGCGAAACGTTGCCACAATAAAATGTCACATTAGTTGCATTTGTGTCCTTTTACCAATAATAATAATAATAATAATAATAATAATAATAAAAGATTTGTGTCGCTGCCTTATCTCATCTGATCTCCACTAATGACTCTGGTGACATTTCAGAGAAGGGTGAGCCGTAGTCTTATCTCTTCTTATCAGTCCAGTAATTACCGTGATGACATTTGACAGCTTACATTGCTTCCCTTTATTTGTTATGCAAACCTGTCTGTCTGTCTGTCTGTATCTGTCTGTCTGTCTTTCTGTCTGCCTGTGTGTCGTCTCCTTTCTGTCTGTTTGTCTCAGAGAGTTGCTCAAGAACCAACTGGTATTACGCAGATCACAAGCACATTATAACACTTTGTCTTGATTTTTTTAGTTATCCTAGGTAATTTACACTATGTATAATTGTATTTACGTATGTGTTCCTGTGAGATAGAGACAGATAGAGACAAAGACAGATACATACAGACAGACAGACAGACAGAGATCGACAGCCAATCAGGTATCCAGCTGACCAGCCAGCTGCTAGCCAGCCAGGTGGCCAACCAGCTGTTTGCCAGCCAGGTCCCCATGCAGGCATGCAGCCAGCTGGCCTGCCAGCCTGCTGACATCACTTTCCACTTCAAAGGGGAGTGTTAATAGGACATGACATCAGTGAATCTATAGTGTATGCTGCAGTGTTTGCTCTAGCTGGCCCTCAATTTAACTGGTGCTCCCACAAGGTACTAAGTGGTCACAGATTTTTTTAATATGGCGCACACCGAGTGTTAAGACCCATTCTATGCTGACAAGGCATCTCAGGCCAATCGTGCCAAATTTGGAGGCAGGAAAAATAAAACGTAAAAATACGTTTGGGGCAGTAGCAGTGCTAACGTAAATATATGTGTGGACCGTTTAAGGGTTAAGATGGACTTTGTCTTGCAATCAACTAGAAGTCAAATACATGTTTATAAAATGCTCAGAGAATGTGATTGCTGATGTTCTCTCTAGATGTTTCATGTAGATACATGGTGCATGATTTGTACATAGTGTTTGTTTTGTGCTGACCTTGTTGTTTTTGCAGTGGTGAACTCTTGGTGGGCCTGAGTGCTCCCTACCAGCCATCCAACTGTGAAAGAGATGGGTTGGAGCCAGGCAAGTGAAGAGAGTCAGAGGGTGCACATTTGTGAGTTGAGGCAGAGGTTGACAACCTTCAGTGACTAGAGAAGTCAAGGAAGGTATGTGGTATATTTGTGTCTTGGTGTGCTCTAAGTACGAAACGGTCCAACGGATTTGCCTGTGTGGTCCCGTGGAACCCCTCCATGTACTGTGGCAGTTCCCCCTTATAAGGTTGGAGGATCTGTGTGGAGAGAGGTCCTCGGACGATGGGTGTAAGTGCCTGACCATTTTAAGGATCTTGAGTGTTGACTAGTAAGTCTCACTGTTTGGTTCGGCCACCACGTGAGAGACACCTTGACATGTTTTTGTAAAGTTTCTGCCTGGTGTATACCTGACTGCTCTGGGTTTGGCTCTACTCTCATCTCCTGATCAGGAAGATGCCATCCTGGAGTACCAGTTGCTTGCTGGATTACCGCAGCGGAGGCACAGGACTGTCGGTGCTGGCTTTCACAGTGGGCATTGTGTGCAGTCCTTGCATTGTAAAAATGTATTATGTTTAGTAACCACTAAAGTAGTTAATGGTTACACCTTTCAGTATGTGGATATGGTATAATCTGGGAAGGTTCAGTGGAGCCATGAAAATTTGTAGAATGCCATGTTGTATGTCACCTTGTTGTAAATAACAGTAAAGTGAAGAGTCATTATGGTGCGGGGTAATATGTAAAACTTCTAGTAGTCTTACTACCACCTTCAGGCTGAGATACTTTTTTTTTACTAGCCGTATCCTGAGGGACACGGCTAGCTTTTGTGAGACTTCGTCAGGAGGTGGGGGTGTTATGGGGCTATAGGACCCAATATGTATTGATGTAATTAAGTAACATGAATACCTAATTATATTGAATTGATCACAATTTTGCTTAATGAGGTTTGAGGTCAGGCCACCCTTAAGACTTAAAAAGAAGCTGAATTAACCTGATTTTCTCAATATAATAGGTTATAAATACACACATTTAAATAAGTAGTTTATAAAGTTGCATGTCTCACTGTAAGTAAATAAGATGTATTGTGGGTACATGTGTAGAGTATGCAAGACGACAGTCTTTTGTTTTGTGTGTTTTGAAGAGGGAGAAGTCCTCCCTCTTGCTCTCTCTTCCTAAGATGGCTGCAAGGTAGAACTGGTGGTGGAGACTGGGCTTTGTTGATATATTTCTGGGCAGAATGGTGTGCCAGAAGTAAGGAAAATATGTGTTAAATTGAAGCAGCCAGCATAACCTATGAGTTATAGTGTGTCAAGACACTGAGGGTAGGAGTGATGTGGAGAAAATGGGGTGTTAAGAGTGGAGGTGGACTATGCCATGTGACTTGGAGATGCTAGTTACATGTGACTGCTATGGTACATGTTATTATGATTGTAAGATATGTATATATGTACAGTGGACCCTCGGTTTTCGCCAAAAATTCGTTCCAGAATGCTGCTCAAGTGCCATTACCGAACGAATTTACTTCCTTAAGAAATAATGTCACATAGGTTAGTCTATTTCAGACCCCCGAAAATACACTTGCAACAGCACTTACGAAAATACACTTACATAAATGTTCGAGTTTGGAGATGCACGAAAACCGAGGGACCACTGTATATCCATGAATATATGATATTTTTGTAATTGTGGTTTAAATAACCCATGGAGAGGGCTGGTGAAGTTTTTTACAGATGCAGCAGCTAATCATGAATGTAAGTATCCCCCCTAGACTATAAGACCTTTAATACCCTATGCTAGAACATGTAGTGAGAACCTTGATGATAAAGCAAGGGAAAATAACATAACAAGGGTCCACTGTAATTGCATTTCAATTAATTTAAATGAGGAAAATTGACTCAGAATACGAGCAAATCGGGATACGAGCAAGGTCACGGAACGGATTAAACTCATAAGTAGAGGTTCCACTATACTGAAAAGTAAATATGTGAATACAAGTTATGGACTTGTCACCTTCATGCTGGGTAATTATCTTAAGTTTTATCTCCAAAGTAATTGATTTTGCATCATCATAAAGTTGAAATATTGAAAGTCGAGAAGCACCAGTACTTATAAGTACATACAAATTATATGTAGAGCACTTTATTATTCATAAAGCAGAGTACTTTAATTTTTTTTTCCTATTTTATAATGTTATTCTGACTTAACAAACACTCAGACAATTCCCGCTGTTAGCTATTATTATTATAATCAAGACTAAGTGCTAAACCCAGCAGGGTCTCCTGATATTAGTGTGTGTTACATACAGGCTTCACTCTATTCAGTTTGTGGTCAATGTATGCAAATGACGACAGTTTAGAAAACATTCTCAAGATTCTTTGTATGAGTGAATGAGTGTGTAAGTGTATGAGTGAATGAGTGTGTAAGTGTATGAGTGAGTGTGTGTGGGTATTTGAGAAACTGTACTCACCTAATTGTGGTTGCGGGGATCGAGTCATAGCTCCTGGCCCCACCTCTTCACTGGTCGCTACTAGGTCACTCTCCCTGCTCCATGAGATTTATCATACCTCTTCTTAAGGCTATGTATGGTTCCTGCCTCCACTACATCACTCTCCAGACTGTTCCACTTCCTGACAGCTCTATGACTGAAAAAATACTTCCTAACATCTGTGGTTCATCTGAGTCTTCAGCTCCCAATTGTGACCCCTTGTTGGTGTGTCCCATCTCTGGAACATACTGTTCCTGATCACCTTGTCAATTCCTCACAGAATTTTATATGTCATTATCATGTCTTCCCTATCCCTCCTGTCCTCCAGTGTCGTCAGGTTGATTTCCCTTAACCTCTCCTCGTAGGACATACCTCTTAACTCCAGGACTAGTCTTGTTGCAAGCCTTTGCACTTTCTCTATTTTTTTATGTGCTCGACCAGGTGTGGGTTCCAAACTGGTGCTGCATACTCCTTTGATATACCATTAAAGAGTTTCGAGAGTTTCTCTACTCTCTGAGCCAGCCATAAGCCAGGCTCGTCTGGTGCTTGCCTGGTCAACCAGGCTGTTGCTGCTGGAGGCCCGCTGCCCCACATATCCATCACAGTCTGGTTGATCTGGTACCTGGTGAAGATACTTGTCCAGTTTCCTCTTGAAGGCTTCTACACTTGTTCCAGCCATGTTTCTGATATCTTCTGGTAAGATGTTGAATAGTCAGGGACCCTGGATGTTGATACAGTGTTCCTTTATTGTCCCCACCGCACCCCTGCTTCTCACAGGGTTTATTTTACACTTCCTCCCATATCTCTCGCTCCAGTAAGTTGTTATGGCCGTGTGCAGATTTGGGACCAGGCCCTCGAGTACTTTCCAGGTACAGTGGTACCTCGAGTTTCAAACTTAATCCGTTCCAGGAGCTAGTTCTAAAGTTGAAGCAATATTTCCCATAAGAAATAATGTAAATCCAATTAATTCATTCCAGACCCCCAAAAATATTCACAAAAAAAATTTTTTATTATAGAATATCTATAGTTTTACATACACACAACACAGATAAATACATACAGTAATAAATTAGTAATACAATAGATAAATAAACATTAAAATAAACATTTAAAATAACATTTACTTACCTTTATTGAAGACTGTTGCTGGCATCCTCGCCACTCACCTCCAACCCCAGGTACTTAAATTTGACACTAATATCAACTATATGGCTTATTTATCTATCACAATTCATCTAATATGACATAATAAACAATATTAATAACAGAAACATGACATATACTCTAGAATGAATAAAATGTCATTATGTATGTGAGGAGTGTTGTTGTGTTGATGTTGTTGGGTGTATAAGGGCCACTGAGAGCATAAACATAATGATGGTGAAGGTGGCAGAGGCAGCGGTGTTGTCAGTAGCTCCTATATACCTCCAACAACATTGGAGGAGTTAGTTTCGTGCTGTCCTTTTTCTATCGATTAATCGCTCAACATACTTGCTACACCAAAGGGGTGCCACTAGGAAGTTTCTTTGGGCCCATGGTGACTTATTTCACAGTCGCACTCAATAAACAAAGGATGTGCTTGCAGGGTAATGTTCATTTAAAGATAAACAAATCCAGACTAACTCACGATGCCTGCGCAGGAGGCGGACAGGTCTGATACGCAGTATGAAACACGGGGCACAGTGCAAAACTCGGGACAAAATTTAACTAAAAATTGATCGAAACTCGAAAAGTACGATTGTAGTGATACCGCTCTTGTGGGGAGCAGCAACAGGACACAATACTGCACCACCTCAAGGGCCCCTTACAATAACAACAAACATAGTATGACGATGTCGGCCCAGCACATGGTGTTTTGTCTCCTCTCTCTTACACAGATACATTCGTGATGCAGATTACATGGTAAGCTTAAATATGTCGCCAGTAGCTATAGCTTTTCTGAGGACATATGCACCTTACATCACCTGTCCTGCAGCAGCAGTCATTAGATGTACTATCCTTTATTTTCTTCTGTTGCAGACATGTACTATGGATTCTGTGTTCAATAAAGCCTAGGAATAAGGCCTGTGTTTCTATCACAACAATTTATTGAACACAGATATCTTGGGCTACCTGGTGGTGATTCTGAGCTAGACTACACTGCAACATGGAGCATTTACTGAAACCTGAGAGGCTAGACTCTGACCCCAGTGTATCAACGGCTGCTCAGGAATGGAAGCACTGGTTTAAGACTTTCGAAAACTTCTTGAGAGCCTTTCCTCAGGAAGATCTAGATAAACTAAGCCTGTTCATCAACTTTGTGTCACCTAAAATCTATGAGGTTATTTCTGAGTGTAATACCTATGAAGATGCTGTCAATGCCCTCAAGTCTCAGTATATTAAGCCCACAAATGAAATCTTTGCACGATATCGTCTTGCAACTCGCCGCCAGCAGGTTGGTGAATCCTTAGAGGAATACTTTCAAGCATTGAAAAGATTAGGTAAGGACTGTAACTTCCGAGCAGTGACAGCTTCTCAGTATTGTGAAGTGTCCATCAGGGATGCTTTTATCAGTGGCCTGCAATCACCAATAATAAGGCAGTGTTTATTGGAGAATAAAACTCTGGACTTAGCCACTACCCTTGACCAGGCAAGAGCATTAGATTCAGCACAGAAGAATTCTGAAGTGTACAGTACTACCCAGCCTTCTCGAGTGGTAAGTGCTGCTACTCCCGACCAAGACTCTTTTAATGAAGTTACCGTGGAACCTGCCTCAGTGACAGCAGCTGCAGGCACAAAGTGTTTCTTTTGTGGTTTTTCAAGACATCCACGTCCAAAGTGTCCGGCTCATGAAGCAATGTGCCAACAGTGCCATAAGAAAGGTCACTTTGCTAAAGTATGTCGTGCTAATGCATCAACAAGAGCTAGTGCTTCTACACATTCCGATCAGGCGACTCTAGCAACAGTGACTTCTGCGGCTGCTCCGAATCACTGTCAAAGGCAGTGTGAAAGTATTCATCAAAGGAACAGAAGTAGATGGTCTGATTGACAGTGGCAGCTCAGAGAGTTTCATCAGCCTTGACATAGTTAAACGCCACTCCTTGACTGTACATCACTTATCAGGTACCGTTTCCATGGCATCAACATCTCTCT
>WNWK01055144.1:0-11357 GCA_009830355.1 Cherax destructor
AGTGAGGGAAGGGGGTCGGCCTAAAAAAGGTTGGAGGGGTAAGGAGGTTTTGTGCGAGGGGCTTGGACTTCCAGCAAGCGTGCATGAGCGTGTTAGATAGGAGCGAATGGAGACAAATGGTTTTTAGGACTTGACATGCTGTTGAAGTGTAAGCAAGGTAACATTTATGAAGGGTTTCAGGGAAACCGGCAGGCCAGACCTGATTCCTGGAGATGGGAAGTACAGTGCCGGCACTCTGAAGGAGGGGTGTTAATATTGCAGTTTGTAGCTGTAGTGTAAGCACGCCTCTGGCAAGACAGTGATGGAGTGAATGATGATGAAAGTTTTTCTTTGTCGGGCCACCCTGCCTTGGTGGGAAATGGCCGATGTGTTTAAAAAAAAAAAAAATAGCGTAATTACACATTTTATTAGTGCCACGGCTAACATCCAACACCCATGACGACTCACCAGACACTGAATGCTACTGCTCGCCTCTCCCTCTCATTTAGCTCCTTCCACTTTGTAACAATGTTTGATGGTGAATTTTATGTATTTTTCTGTAAGCTTAACTCATTGTATGTGTATTTTACTTTTTTATTGTTTTCTGTAATACATATATAAGAGTTATGCATATTAAAATAAAGTTACCAAGTTGGAGTTTCATTTTTTTTTTTTAATATGTATATGTATTTAATTCAGCATTTGGCATCATTACAAAGTGGGCAGAGCTACAGCAGAGGGAGAAGCAGCAGTATCTCAGTAACTCATGACACTTCATCCCACTATAAAATATTGTATAATTATACTATTACTATCGATAAATATTACTTACCTCTCATATTTATTCCAGAATAATATTAGTTATATTATAAATAACATAGAAGCATGATAAAACCTGACATTATATAGAGAGGTATTGAAGGGTGGAGGGCGGAGGATAAAAAAAAAAAACTGACCGACAAAACGTTACGCGCCTGAAGGGTAACTATAGAAGATCACTCTTACCCTTTGCAAAGACTGAAAAAAGTGCAATTTAAAAAAAAAAAAAATCCCAAGTAATCAGCTATGCAGGTGTTTCCTGGAATATCTCAGAAGTAAGTTATTGACCTATTTCATGTTGTATTACCGTTAATAATGCACAGATTGAAAGGAATTTCCCAGCAAACATAAAACTGAATGTTTTAATTTTGGGTGGTGACACTTTTGAAGTGTCAGTAAGGGGCGATTCCTCGATTAGCGACAAAATCATTTACCGACGGGGTCTTAGGCCCCTATCTCCGTCGTTAAGTAAGGAGAGGCTGTACAGTGAGTCCCCAGAAATCGAATGGTCTGATTATCGGCAAGCTCCAAAATCGATCGCTTTTTTCGGCCCAATTTTTGCCCGATTATCTGCCCGCTTACCAGACCTGTCTCCCTGCCCCGCGCTTATGTGCCTCGCTGCGCAGGCGTTGTTTACCTTTGAGTGAACATTACCCAGCACGCTCATTGAAACATTTCACAATAAATTTGTGTTTATTGTGTGTTTATTGATTGACTGTGAAATAAGTCACCATGGGTCCAAAGAAGCTTCCTAGTGGCACCCCTATGAGGAAAGTAAAGAAACGCCATTGAACTGAAGAAGGAGATAGTAAGAAAAATATGAGAGTGGCATACGTGTGGAGGAGCTTGCCAGGATGTACAACCAAAACAAATACAGTGGTACCTCGACTTACGATATTTTTTCATTCCAGAATGCTGTTCAAGTGCCATTACCAAACGAATTTATCTCCTTAAGAAATTATGTAAAATAGACTAGTCCGTTTAGACCCCCAAAATTACACTTACAAAAGCATTTAAAAAAATAAACTTACATAAAAGGGTGTGTTTGGGGACCATCGTAAGTCGAGGTACCACTGTATACTCAAGGAAGCAGATGTTGCAAAAGGTGTAAACATGTTTGCCAAAAATAGAACAAAAACAGTGGATGATGTTGAGGAGTTGTTGCTTGTGTGGATCATCGAAAAACAGATAGCGGGTGATAGTGTTTCCATGACGATAATTTGTGAAAAGGCAAGGAAGTTGCACGCAGATCTTGTCAAGACAATACAGTGGACCCCCGAGTATCGTAATTAATCCGTTCCAGGAGCTAGTACTTAACACAAAGTTTTCGAAATACGAACCATTATTTCCCATAAGAAATAATGTAAATACAATTAATCCGTTCCACAAAGAATATTCACAATAAAATAATTATATATATATATATATATATATATATATATATATATATATACATTTACTTACCTTTATTGAAGAGTTGCAGGCATGTGGAAGATAGAGTAATGAGTAATGAAGGTCCTCTTGGGCATTTTCTTCCAAAACAGGCCTGTTTCATCACAATTAAACACTTGTTGGGGGAGGAATTCTTCAGCCTCTACGAAGGGAAATCCCCACTCCCTGCATGCCTGCTACACTCCTTGCATGCCTGCTACACTCCCTGCATGAATGCTACACTCCCTGCATGCCTGCTACACTCCCTGCATGCCTGCTACACTCCCTGCATGTCTGCTACACTCCCTGCATCAATGCTAAACTCCCTGCATCAATGCTAAACTCCCTGCATCAATGCTAAACTCCCTGCATCAATGCTAAACTCCCTGCATCAATGCTAAACTCCCTGCATGCCTGCTACACTCCCTGCATGCCTGCTACACTCCCTGCATGCCTGTTACACTCCCTGCATGTCTGCTACACTCCCTGCATGTCTGCTACACTCCCTGCATGAAAGCTAAACTCCCTGCATCAATGCTAAACTCCCTGCAACAATGCTAAACTCCCTGCATGCCTGCTAAACTCCCTGCATGAATGCTAAACTCCCTGCATGAATGCTAAACTCCCTGCATGAATGCTAAACTCCCTGCATGAATGCTACACTCCCTGCATGCCTGCTAAACTCCCTGCATGCCTGCTACACTCCCTGCATGAATGCTACACTCCCTGCATGAATGCTACACTCCCTGCATGAATGCTACACTCCCTCCATGAATGCTACCACAGGGGTGCCACTAGGAAGCTTCTTTGGACCCATGGTGACTTATTTCACAGTGACAATCACTAAAGCACCAAAAAAAACACCAAATGTAGTGTGAATGTTTGAAAGAGCGCGCTAGGTAATGTTCTCTCAATGGTAAACAATGCTTCACTGGCGGCGTCCTGCGTCCCGCGCAGGCACGGAGCAGGCGGACAGGTCTAATACGTTATGAAACACGAACGGTTTTACGATTCTCGAAATCGTAAAAAGCTTACGAAACACGATGTTTACGAAGTAAGAACCTTACGAAACTCGGGGGTCCACTGTACCTGGAACAAGTGCTGATGCGAGTGATTTTAAGGCCAGCAAAGGCTGGTTTGACAGATTTAGGAAACATAGTGGCATACACAGAGTTGTAAGGCATGGTGAGGCAGCCAGTTCAGACAAAAGTGCTGCTGAAAAGTTTGTGACTGAATTTAAGGGGTTCATAGACACTGAAAAATTTGAACCCCAACAAGCGTTTAATTGTGATGAAACAGGCCTCTTTTGGAAGAAAATGCCAAAGAGGACCTACATTACAGAGGAGGAAAAGGCACTGCCAGGACACAAGCCTATGAAAGATAGGCTAACTCTCATGTTGTGTAGTAATGCTAGTGGTGATTTTAAAGTGAAGCCTTTAAGCGTGTATCACTCAGAAAATCCCAGAATGTTCAAGAAACACAATGTCAACAAGAATAATTTGTGTGTTTTGGAAGGCTAACACTAAGGCATGGGTCACGAAGGCAATTTTCCTGGAATGGTTCACTGGAGAGTTTGGCCCCAGTGTGAAAAAATACCTACAGGAAAAGAAATTGGGACTCAAGTGCCTCCTGTTATTGGACAATGCTCCTGCTCATCCTCACAACTTTGCAGACTATTTGTCTGAGGACTTCAGTTTCATCACAGTGAAGTTCTTGCCTCCTAACACCACTCCTCTCATCTAGCCCATGGACCAGGTCATTTCTAACTTCAAAAAACTGTATTCAAAAGCAGTGTTTCAAAAGTGCTTTGAAGTGACCTCAGACACTGAGTTGACCCTAAGAGAGTTCTGGAAAGATCACTTCAGTATCCTCCAATGCATAAGCCTTATAGGTAAGGCTTGGGAGGGAGCGACTTCCAGGACTTTGAACTCTGCTTTTTGACAATTGTGGTAGAAATTGTATTTAAAAGTTTGAAAATCTAAGTATTTTGGCTAAAAAATGAGTTTTATCAGAAAAGCACTCAAACTGCTCTAAAATATCGAAATATGCAATAAAATACCATTTTAGCACATTTTTCTGAGCTTTTTAATGTTTCATGTATTTTTTGAAAAATAATATGAAATATTCTATAATAATATTGATTTTTATAGATTTTAAATGGGATTTTTTTAAAAATATATAAATAATTTACATGTGTTCAAAAATGCTATAAAACGTTATTTTATTGCATTTTTTGACAATTCAAGGCATTTTCAAGGATTTTCTGAAAAACTATTTTTTAGATAAAATATAGCTATGAGTCTTCCTCAAAAAAAAAAATCATAAAATTTCGCTTACTTTTCCCATAAATTTCAATTGCAGTAGATGGCAGTGGGTTTGAGGCTGACCCTGACCCTGACGACCCTCTGCCTGTTGTGGAAGGTATTGTGACATTGGGCAAGTCCCTGGGGTTGGAGGTGAGTGGCGAGGTTGAGGAAGGGTTGGTGGAGGACCACAGGGTAATGCTAACCACTGAAGAGCTGCAAGAGCCTCATCTCCAACAGCATCAGACCACAGTAGAGGAAATTGATTCACAGGAGGAGGAAGATGGACAGGGTGAGGTGCCTTCTTCAGAGATTAAGGAGATATGTTCAAAGTGGAATGATGTGCAGACATTTGTTGAAAAACATCACCCTGAGCAAGCTGAAATAAGCTATCTCTGCAACAAGTTCAGTGACAGAGCCATATTGTACTTCAGGAACATGTTAAAGAGGTGCCAGAAACAGAGGACTCTTGACAGCTATTTTGTGCGACAGGGGTCTAGTGACATTAAAAGACCAAGAAGGGAAGTAACTCCAGATAGGGCTTTGATACCTAAAGTCCTTATTGAGGGGGGATTTCCCTTCCAAAAACTAAGCCCTCACCCTCTCCTCCTCCCTATCTTCCAGATGCCAGCAAGTCACTTCAATAAAGGTAAGTAAATGTTATTTATTATTTATTATTACTATGTTATTATGTGTTATTATGTTTTGTTATTATGTGTTTTGTGTATGTAAAACTATAGTTACTCTCTATAAAATTTATTTTTGTGAATATTTTTGGGTGTCTGGAACAGATTAATTGTATTTACATTGTTTCTTATGGGAAATAAGGGTTCAGAAATCAGCCAGTTCGATTTTAGGCCTAGCTCCTGGAACGGATTAGGGCCGATTTTAGGGGGTCCACTGTATCTTAAACTTTTATATCCATGGAGAATAATAATGTAACTAAAGTAAGCACCTAACTGAAAGGGTCATACAGCACTGCAGGATGAGTTGTGCTCAATTCAATTCAATTCAATTTTCAATTAAATTTTTTATTTCTTTTCAAGTTTACAATGTGGTTGACATATTGTAGGAAGTATACTTACATTGGTAGTTTACATTGAGGGTTTACAATGATTTGTAGTACAAAGAGAGCTACTATCATGCCCTAACATTATGGGCAGTCGAAACTTAATACATTACTGATTACTTAACACTAGACTTACAAAACATAGTTTGATTAGGTTGCATTAATTATACAATTGGTTATACAGTGGACCCTCGGTTTTCGTCAAAAATTCTTTCCAGAATGCTGTTTGAGTGCCGTTACCGAACGAATTTGTTCCCATAAGGACAAATGTAAATTAGATTAGTCATTTCAGACCCCCCAAAAATACACTTACAAAAGCACTTACGAAAATACACTTACATAATTGTTCGAGTTTTTAGGTGAACGAAAACCGAGGGTCCACTATACATCTTTTAACCCTTTGGGGGTCGGTGCCGTACTAGTACGTTTTACGAGCAGGGGTTGGTGCCGTACTAGTACGCCCAAATTCTAGCGGCCTCAATTTAAGCAGAAAACGTCTGGTAGGCATACATATGAAAGAATGGGTCGTGTGGTCAGTGTGCGCAGTATAAAAAATCCTGCAGTACACACTGCATAATGAGAGAAAAAAAACTCTGACCGTTTTTTTCGATTAAAACAGCGACTTTGCAGTCGATTTTCGTATGGTATTTATTGATGAATTCTCGTTTTCTTGGTCTCATTTGATAGGATGGAAGATATATTACAGAAATAGAGATGATTTTGATTGGTATGACAATGACAAGTACCTTGAAATTGAGCTCAAAGTAGCGAAAATGTTCGATTTTTGACGATGTTGAAGAGTAAACAAATCACACCATGCCTCCAATACACAGCAACTGGCGAGTCTTATATTCATGTACAAGTGCTCTGATATTATTTATACCATTTTACAATGATGCAGTTGTATACATAACAGTAAATCTTCTATTTTTGTGAGAATAAAATTCAAAATGAAAAGCAAAAGTAATGGAATAGGGGCCTGGAGACGTGACTAATGAACAGAGAACATGTTATTTTAGTGCCAGGAATGTCTGCCTTGTTTACTCTGGACCCTATTTTGAAATTGGCATCGTTTGAAATTTGTGTGAAATTAGAAAATTGCCATTTTCTGACCACTATTTTGGGTAGATGAAATTAGTAAATAGGCGGTTTCTTGTACTCAATCTATAGAAGAAATGGAGTTCTAGCGAAATAGCTATAATTTTAGGAGACTGAAACATCGCCGATGCGTAAGTGTCATGGCTGCCGCTAACTTCGCGAAAGCATAATTCCGTTAGTTTTCGATCAAATTTCATAATTTTGGTGGCGTTATGATCGGAAAAACATTTTCTATCATTTCATAAGAAAATAATAATTTTTTTTTTCCAAAAAATTTTCGACCCCAGGAACACTTTCCTGAGAAGGCCTGTCGACCCCCAAAGGGTTAAATATATGCTATTCAATAAATTTGAGAATTTATTGTAATTTGAGCATATACAGTGGACCCTCGGCTAACGTTCTTAATCCGTTCCAGGAGCTAGAGCTTTAGCCGAAAAAAACGTTATCCGAAGCCTTATTTCCCATAAGAAATAATGTAAATACAATTAATCCGTTCCTGATATCCAAAAATATTCACAAAAAAAAATAATTTTTTAAAGAATAACTATAGTTTTACATACAGAAAACACACATAAATACTACATACAATTTAAAATTTATAAATAAATAATGAAAGAAACATTTAAAATAACATTTACTTACCTTTATTGAAGAGACTTGCTGGCATCTGGCAGATAAGGAGGACAGGGGCAGGGCTTAGTGTTTGGAAGGGAAATCCTCACTCCCTGCACTACTGCTACACTCCCTGTATGCTTGCTACACTCCTTTCATGCCTGTTACACTCCCTGCATGCCTGCTACACTCCTTGCATGCCTGCTACACTCCCTGTATGCCTGCTACATTCCCTGCATGCCTGCAACACTCCCTGCTTGCCTTCTACACTCCCTGCATGCCTGCTACACTCCCTGCATGCCTGCTACACTCCTTGCATGCCTGCTACACTCCTTGCATGCCTGCTACACTCCTTGCATGCCTGCTACACTCCTTGCATGCCTGCTACACTCCTTGCATGCCTGCTACACTCCTTGCATGCCTGCTACACTCCCTGCATGCCTGCTACACTCCTTGCATGCCTGCTACACTCCCTGCATGCCTGCTACACTCCTTGCATGCCTGCTACACTCCCTGCATGCCTGCTACACTCCCTGCATGCCTGCTTCACTCCCTGCATGCTTGCTACACTCCTTGCATGACTGCTACACTCCCTGCATGCCTGCTACACTCCCTGCATGCCTGTCACTCCTGCATGCCTGCTAAACTGTGTTTTTGTTGTACATCCTGACAAGCTCACCCACCGTACGCCACTCTCATATTTTTCAACAATCTCCTTCTTCCTTTCGATGGTGTTCCTCACTCTCTTTAGCACAGAGGTGCCACTAGGAAGCTTCTTTGGACCCATGGTGACTTATTTCACAGTGACAGTCACTAAATCACCAAAAAAGACACCAAATGTATTGTGAATGCTTGAAAGAGCGCGCTGGGTATTGTTCACTCAAGTGTAAACAACGCTGGACTGGCGTCCTGGGAGGAGGTGCGCAAGCCCAGAGCGGGCAGACAGGTCTGGTACGTAACGTTAGCTGAGTAAATAACGCTAGCCGAAAAAAATATTGAACGTAAAAAGCAACCTTTAGCCGAAAAAAACGTTATCTGGAATTAACGTTAGCCGGGGGTCCACTGTACTCTTGGGGTTCTGGGGCTAATTTGAGATGGTGGAGAGTGATTTGGTAGCTTTGTGGGTAAGGTTAAGTAATAAGTATTTAGTTTTGAGTAGGTGGTTTTTAAGAAGAGTCTTGAATTGATGTACAGACAGGGTTCCTTTGCTATTCACTGGTAATGAATTCCAAATTTTTGGGCCCTTTATGTGCATAGAGTTTTTACATAGTGTGAAGTGGACACTGGGAACATCAAAGAGTGATCTGTCTTGTGTTATGGTCGTGTGTCCTGTTAAGGTTGGTAAGGAGAAGCTTGAGTGGAGGGTTTATATTTGAGTGTAGAGTTCTATGTATTTAGTAGGCACAATAATAATTATGGATATGCAGAGTTCAGAGACAAATGTGTTGTAGGAGAGTGCAAGAAGAAAAGTTAACAAGCGTAGTAGTGTGTGTTGAAGGAGAGTGCAAGAAGAAGAGTTAACAAGGGTAGCAGTGTGTGTTGTAGAAGAGTGCAACAAGTGTAGTTAAGAAGGGTAGTAGAGTGTGTTGTAGGAGAGTGCAAGAAGTAGAGTTAACAAGGGTAGTAGTGATGTGTGTGTTGTAGGAGAATGCAAGAGGTAGAGTTAACAAAGATAGTAGAAAGAGCTAAAAGTAAAATATATTCCAAGTTGATGTAAAATGTTACTTTTCATTATAAAGTCACAGTAGGAATCTAAACAACTCTATGGTGGGTTTAATGAAATAAAAACTAATCAGTCTCCAAATGTGCCACCGACAGTCTTCAAGTATGCCACTGACCACCGACAGTCTCCAGGTGTGCCACGGACAGTCTCCAGGTGAGCCACTGACAGTCTCCAGTTGTGCCACTGACCAACGACAGTCTCCAGGTGTGCCACTGACAGTCTCCAGTTGTGCCACTGACCACCGACAGTCTCCAGGTGTGCCACCGACAGTCTTTAGGTGTGCCACCGACAGTCTCCTGGTGTGCCACCTACAGTCTCCTGGTGTGCCACTGATAGTCTCCAGGTGTGCCACTGACAGTCTCCAGGTGTGCCACCAACAGTCTCCAGGTGTGCCACCGTCAGTCTCCAGTTGTGCCACTGACCACCAACAGTCTCCAGGTGTGCCACCAACAGTCTCCAGGTGTGCCACTGACAGTCTCCAGTTGTGCCACTGACCACTGACAGTCTCCAGGTGTGCCACCAACAGTCTCCAGGTGTGCCACCGACAGTCTCCAGGTGTGCCACCGACAGTCTCCAGTTGTGCCACTGACCACCGACAGTCTCCAGGTGTGCCACCGACAGTCTGCAGGTGTGCCACTGACAGTCTTCAGGTGTGCCACTGACAGTCATCAGGTGTGCCACCGACAGTCTTTAGGTGTGCCACCGACAGTCTCCAGTTGTGCCACTGACCACCAACAGTATCCAGGTGTGCCACCGACAGTCTCCAGGTGTGCCACCAACAGTCTCCAGGTGTGCCACTGACAGTCTCCAGGTGTGCCACTGACAGTATCCAGGTGTGCCACTGACCACCGACAGTCTCCAGGTGTGCCACTGATAGTCTCCAGGTGTGCCACTGACAGTCTCTAGCTGTGTCACTGACCACCAACAGTCACCAGGTGTGCCACCGACAGTCTTCAGGTGTTCCACCGACAGTCTTCAGGTGTTCCACTGACAGTCTTCAGGTGTTCCACCGACAGTCTTCAGGTGTTCCACCGACAGTCTTCAGGTGTTCCACCGACAGTCTTCAGGTGTGCCACAGACAGTTTTCAGGTGTGCCACCGACAGTCTTCAGGTGTGCCACCGACAGTCTCCAGGTGTGCCACCGACAGTCTCCAGGTGTGTCACTGACAAGTCTTCAGGTGTACCACTGACCACCGACAGTCTCCAGGTGTGCCACGGACAGTCTCCAGGTGTGCCACCGACAGTCTCCAGGTGTGCCACCGACAGTCTCCAGGTGTGCCACCGACAGTCTCCAGGTGTGCCACCGACAGTCTCCAGGTGTGCCACCGACAGTCTCCAGGTGTGCCACCGACAGTCTCCAGGTGTGCCACCGACAGTCTCCAGGTGTACCACTGACAGTCTCCAGGTGTGCCACCAACAGTCTCCTTTATTCAGAGCATGTTAAACACACCCACATAGGCTCCCCTCCAACCTGCGAACCATCGTTAAGGGATTGGTGATGGGGCCCAATCACCAAATCAATGAACGACTTGGTTCAGCCAATGATAATGTGGGTCTGGCAATGTGAAAGGTGACGTGGATGCCACTTGCAAATTTGTCATTGTCATTCCTGCATTGAGCTGGTTGTTGTACAGTTGTCTCTGTCTATTGGATGCTGTTTTTGCCTTGACTACCGTGGCGTGCACTAATACTACTCTCTCTGTATATAGTGTACATACTTGTACAAAGCCTTATAATATACTTAAAGGAAAATACAAAATTCATATATATATATACAGTGGACCCCTGAGTTTCGTAAAAACTTCACTCCTGAAGTCTGCTCAAGTGTCATTACCGAACGAATTTACTCCCTTAAGGAAAAATTTCACGTAGGTTAGTCTATTTCAGACCCCCAAAAATACACTTCCACAAGAACTTACATAATTGCACGATTTCCGGGGTATTCGTTAACCGAGGTCCACTGTATATATATATATATATATATATATATATATCAGTGGAACCCCGACTTTACGATGTTATCATCTTACGTTATTTTCGATAACCGATATTTATAACGTAAGAAATTTGATTGTGACTTACGATGTTTGATTCGTCTTACGACTTTCGTACCGGACCTGTCCGCTGCGCCCAGCTGAGCGCACTCCAGGGAGCGTCAGTGCTATTGTTTACAAGCGAGAGCGACCACCCACCCACACCCACGCATTCATACCAGTATATTGTCATTATTCCACTGTTTTTAGTGCTTGCAACTGCTAAATAAGCTACCATGGGTCCAAGGAAAGCTCCTAGTGGTAAGCCTGTGGCAAAGAGGAACAGAAAT
>WNWK01055145.1:0-11357 GCA_009830355.1 Cherax destructor
AATCCGGGGTCGACTGTACAGTGGTCCCTCAGTTTTCGCCGAAAATTCGTTCCAGAATGCTGCTCAAGTGCCATTACCGAACGAATTTACTTCCTTAAGAAATAATGTCACGTAGGTTAGTCTATTTCAGACCCCCAAAAATACACTTGCAACAGCACTTACGAAAATACACTTACATAAATGTTCGACTTTGGAGATGCAGGAAAACCGAGTGAAGAAAACCGAGTATATTAGTGTGAGCAGCTCTCAGCTATTTTGTGTACCTTTATCTACTAAAAGTGACACAAAACACCCAGAACTCACCACGAGGAGGTGGCTGCTACTAGAGTTCCATTTTTTTTTTTTTTTTGTGGAGATATTTACAACCCTTTGGACTTGTCCTTTTTTATTTTTCTAGGTTTACCTATTATCTCCTTTTTAATTTTTCTAGGTTTACCCTCGCGTCTAAACAAACCATACCCATCGTAGAGGTCGTCATAGTAGTCGATGACATTTTCGTTGTCAAGGGATTCATGGTGGTCAGGTAGGTGGCTCCTCTCTGGGAATTTGTTGTTGTCGGAGACATTGAGTGTCTCACCGAGTTTTTTCTTCTTGTTACATAGTGGCACTCTTCTTAATATGATGGTGGGCAAGTGTTAACTCAATGATTGTTACGAGCGATATGAAGTAGCTTGAGAAGTGTTTCAAGGTTAGGCCGCTGTTTCACATCCCTTGACAGTGATTGCTGGACCCAGACCTGCAGTTTACAATCGTCGATCATATTCAAGTAGGCAATGAGGTGGGCGATACTAAAGCAGTCAGCTTGAGCAGTTACAGGCTCGTTACTGAGTACCTCAGGTGGGGTGTGTTTGGCCTTCCTGCCCTTCACAATGTTAAATTTGTGACCCAGAGGAACAGCTAGTCCATAGTCAATAATTGTTACACAAAGTCCCAATGGTGTGCGTTCTATGCAGATGTTATTCGCTTTGATGTCGAGGTGAGTCCATCCGTGAGAGTGAATAGCAGTCAGGATACTGCACACCTGTGAAAGAACATACAAATTTTCTTCACGGCTGAGTGCATGTTGTCTGGTGAGGTCTGCCAGGGTCTCACCGGCATATTTTGTCACTATGGACAAGTGCTCTGGGCAAATTGCTATTATCTTTTGTACTCCTTGGATGTCTTGAAGGGCTTGAAGTGCACGCATCTCTTGAACTAAGCATTCCAGACTCTTAGGTCTATCTTCACACCATTTTGTTACCCAGCGTGAAGAGGATACAGTAGCCAGGTAACATTATCCATAACTGCCAAATCCAATCTGCTTACAGCTTTCTTCATTAAACAAAAAGCTGTGCATAAGGGCTCCAAAAACATTGACTTCATGCTGCCTACACATATTTCGCAGCCATTCCACCGAGTCTTTTCGAATCTGTTTGGCAAACAGCTGCTCAGGTTCACACTCCATCCTTAGCCATTTTAGGGGATCTGCCAATAACTGTGGGGCAGGTTCCTTGCTACTTCTGCAGGTTTCGGTGCCACTTCTGCAGGATATACACGTTGACGTTTGTTCATGTCATTCCAGTCCTGGTGTTCGGGCTCCCGCATTCGCTTCAAAGTTGTTCGCTCACACAAAGAAAAGTTCTCTCTAGCCATCTTCAATTAGCATCAACTAAATGAAGAGAAAAAAAGAGATGAAGTAATAATATTTGAGGCTTTGTAAGCTTGTTGTTAATACAAGCAGTGACAACACACATGTACTAAACATATACTACTAATGTTTGAAATATAGTGAGGTTGGAATTTATAATATATGTGAAATATAGTTTGTTTAGAATTTTAATGAAGGGAACTGGAACATAACTAGTGCAATATCTTACAGGAGTGAGGAAGAACCAATTAAGAGTGATTGATGGGATAAAGATAGAAATGTTAAAAGCAGGTGGGGATATTGTTTTGGAGTGGTTAGTGTTTTTATCTAATAAATGTATGGAAGAGGGGAAGGTATCTAGGGATTGCCAGAGAGCATGTATAGTTCCTTTGTATAAAGGCAAAGGGGACAAAAGAGAGTGTAACAATTATAAGGGAATACGTCTGTTGAGTATACCTGGTAAAGTGTATGGTAGAGTTATTATTGAGAGTATTAAGACAAACAGGGAAGCTTTAAATAGGGTAGGGGGTGTGTAGACCAAGTGTTTACAGTGAAACATATAGATGAACAGTATTTAGAGGGTAAAGAGGATTTTGTAATAATATTGGTAGAATTACCGACAATATGTTAAGTAAAAGGACACAAATGCAACTTATGTGACATTTTATTGTGGCAACGTTTCGCTCTCCAGGAGCTTTCTCAAGCTCCTGGAGAGCGAAACGTTGCCACAATAAAATGTCACATAAGTTGCATTTGTGTCCTTTTACTTAACAAAGAGGATTTTGTTGCATTTATGAATTTGGAAAAGGTGTATGATTGGGTGGATACAGGGGCATTGTGGTTAAAAGTGAACATAGGAAAAAGTAAGGTGATGAGGATAACAGTATTAAGGTATTGAAAGATTGGATATCAAATTTAAGGGAGTGAGTTTGGAGGAGGTGAACATATTCAAATGTTTGCGAGTGGACTTGTCAGCAGATGGGTCTATGAAAGACGAGGTGAATCATAGAATTGATAAGAGAAAAAAGGTGAGTGATGCACTGAGGAGTCTGTGGACACAAAGAACATTATTCATGGAAGTAAAGAGCGGTATGTATGAATATATAGTTATACCAATGCTTTTTATATGGGTGTGTTGTGTAGTGTAGTATAGTGTAGTTCAGAATTGTGTAGTGTAGTGCTGTGTGTGAAGTGTAGTGCAGTGTTGCATATTGTAGTGCAGTGTAGTGTTGTGTAGTGCAGTGTTGTGCAGTGTAGTGCAATGTTTTGTGAAGTGTTGTGTTGTGTAGTGCTGTGTTGTGTAGTGAAGTGCTATGTTGTGTAGTGTAGTGCTGTGTAGGGTTGCATAGTGTAGTACAGTATTGTGTTTGTAGTACTGTGTTGTGAGTGTAGTGCGTGTTGTGTAGTGAAGTGCTATGTTGTGTAGTGTAGTGAAGTGTTGTGTATTCAGTGTTGTGTAGTGAGTGCGTTGTGTAGTAGTGTAGTATAGTGTTGTGTAGTAGTCAGCGTTGTGTAGTGTAGTGCAGTGTTGTGTAGTGTAGTGCTGGTGTGAAGTGTAGTGCAGTGCGCTATTGTAGCAGTGAGTGTTGTGTGTGCAGTGTTGTGCAGTGTAGTGCAGTGTAGTGCAATGTTTTGTGAAGTGTTGTGTAGTGTAGTGCACTGTTTTGGAAAGTAGTGTTGTGTTATGTAGTGTAGTGCAGTGTTGTGTAGTGTTGTGCAGGGTTGTGTAGTGTAGTACAGTGTTGTGTAGTGTAGTGTTGTGTGTGAAGTGTAGTGCAGTGTTGCGTATTGTAGTGCAGTGTTGTGTAGTGTAGTGTTGTGTAGTGCAGTGTTGTGCAGTGTAATGCAATGTTGTTTTGTGAAGTGTTGTGTTGTGTAGTGCACTGTTTTGGAAAGTAGTGTTGTGTTATGTAGTGTAGTGCAGTGTTGTGTAGTGTTGTGCAGGGTTGTGTTTTGTTGTTTAGTGTAGTACAGTGTTGTGTAGTGTAGTAAATATTGTGTAGTGTATTGCCATGTAGTGTAGTGCATTGTTGTTTAGTGTAATGTTGTGTAGTGCATTGTTTTGTTGTGTAGTGCATTGTTGTGTTGTGTAGAGCAGTGTTGTGTAGTGTAGTGCTGTGATGTGTAGTGCAGTGTTTTGCAGTGTAGTGCAGTTTTGTGTAGTGTTGTATGCTGTTGTGTGATGTAGTGTAGTGCAGTGAAGTGTAGTGCAGTGTTATGTAGAGTTGTGCAGTGTTGTGTAGTGTAGTGTTGTGTAGTGCTGTGTTTTGAAGTGTAGTGCAGTGTTGGGTTGCTTAGTGTTGTACAGTGTTGTGTTGTGTAGTGTAGTGCTGTGTTGTGTAGTGTATTGCTATGTGGTGTAGTGTAGTGAATTTTTGTGTAGTGCAGTATTGAGTAGTCTAGTGCAGTGTTGTGTAGTATAGTGCTGTGTTGTGTAGTGTAATGCTATGTTGTGTAGTGTAGTGAAGTGTAGTGTAGTATAGTGTTGTGTAGTGTAGTTCAGTGTTGTGTAGTGCAGTGTTGTGTAGTTTAGTTGTGTTTACCTAGAGTTTACCTGGAGAGAATTCCAGGGGTCAACGCCCCTTTGGCCCGGTCTGTGACCAGGCCTCATGTTGGACCAGAGCCTGATTAACCAGGCTGTAGTGCAGTGTAGTGCAGTGTTGCATAATGTTGTGTAGTGTAGTGTTGTGTAGTGCAGTGTAGTGTAATGTAGTGTAGTGAATTGTTGTGTAGTGCAGTGTTGTGTAGAGTAGTCTACCTGGAGAGAACTCCATGGGTCAACGCCCCCGCGGCCCGGTCTGTGACCAGGCCTCCTGTTGGACCAGAGCCTGATCAACCAGGCTGTTACTGCTGGCCGCACGCAGTCCAACGTACGAACCACAGCCCGGCTGATCAGGTACCGACTTTAGGTGCCTGTCCAGTGCCTGCTTGAAGACAGCCAGGGGCTTGTTTTTAATCCCCCTGATGTATGCTGGGAGTCAGTTGAACAATCTTGGGCCCCTCACACTTATTGTGTTGTCCCTCAACGTGCTAGTGGCACCCCTGCTCTTCATTGGGGGGATGTTACATCGCCTGCCGAGTCTTTTGCTTTCGTAGGAGTGATTTTTGTGTGCAAGTTTGGTACTAAGCCCTCGAGAATTTTCCATGTGTATATAATAATGTATCTCTCCCGCCTGCGTTCTAGTGAGTACAGGCTTAGGAACTTTAAGCATTCCCAGTAATTGAGGTGGTTTATCGCAGTTATGCGTGCCGTGAAGGTTCTCTGCACATTTTCAAGGTCAGCAATTTCACCCGCCTTGAAAGGTGCAGTTAGTGTGCAGCAATATTCCAGCCTAGATAGAACAAGCGATCTGTAAAGTGTCAACATGGGCTTGGCATCCCTGGTTTTGAAGGTTCTCATTATCCATCCTGTCATTTTTCGAGCAGATGCAATTGCTACATTGTTATGGTCCTTGAAGGTGAGATCCTCTGACATGATCACTCCCAGGTCTTTGACATTAGTTTTTCGCTCTATTGTGTGGTTGGAATTAGTTTTGTACTCCGATGAGATTTTAATTTCTTCATGTTTTCCGTATCTGAGTAATTGAAATTTCTCATCATTGAACTTCATATTGTTTTCTGCAGCCCATTTAAAGATTTGGTTTATGTCTGCTTGGAGTCTTGCAGTGTCTTCAACGGTGGACACTGTCATACAGATTCGGGTGTCATCTGCAAAGGAAGACACAGCACTGTGGCTTATATCCCTGTCAATGTCTGATATGAGGATGAGGAACAGGATGGGAGTGAGTACTGTGCCTTGTGGAACAGAGCTTTTCACAGTAGCTGCCTCAGACTTTACTCTGTTGACTACTACTCTTTGTGTTCTACATGTTAGGATATTATAGATCCAAATACCAACTTTTCCTGTTATTCCTTTATCACGCATTTTGTGTGCTATTACACCATGGTCACACTTGTCAAAGGCTTTTGCAAAATCTGTGTATATAACATCTGCATTCTGTTTATCTTCTAGAGCATCCAGGACCTTGTCGTAGTGGTCCAGTAGTTGGGACAGACAGGAGCGGCCTGCTCTAAACCCATGATGTCCTGGGTTGTGCAATTGATGGGTATCAAGATGGGTGGCGATCTTGCTTCTTAGAACCCTTTCAAAGATTTTTATGATATGGGACGTTAGCGCAATTGGTCTGTAGTTCTTTGCTATTGCTTTACTGCCCCCTTTGTGGAGCGGGGCTATGTCTGTTGTTTTTAGTAGCTGCGGGACGATCCCAGTGTCCATGCTCCCTCTCCATAGGATGTTAAAAGCATGTGATAGAGGCTTCTTGCAGTTATTGATGAACACGGAGTTCCATGAGTCTGGGCCTGGATCGGAGTTCATTTGCATGTCATTTATTCCCTTTTCGAAGTCATTTGGCGTCGTGGTGATGTCAGAAAGGCATGCGTCTGTCAAGTTCTGTGGCACTCTCATAAAAAAATCCTTTAGGTTTTCGATTTTCAGTCTGGTTATTGGCTCGCTAAAGACTGAGTCATACTGGGATTTAAGTAACTCACTCATTTCCTTGCTGTCATCTGTGTAGGACCCATCCCATTTAAGTAGGGGCCCAATACTGGTTGTTGTTCTCGACTTTGATTTTGCATAGGAAAAGAAATACTTAGGGTTTCTTTCAATTTCATTTATGGCTTTTAGTTCTTCCCATGTCTCTTGATTCCTGTAAGATTCCTTTAGTTTTAATTCGATGTTTGCTATTTCTCTGACTAGTGTCTCCCTACGTATTTCAGAGATATTGGCCTCCTGTAGCCGCTCCGTAATTCTTTGCCTTCGCCTGTATAGGGAGCGCCTCTCTCTCTCTAGTTTGCATCTTCTCCTCCTTTTCCTTAAGGGAATTTGCCTTGAGCAAACCTCAAGTACCACAGAGTTAATTTGTTCTAGACATAGGTTGGGATTCGTGATGCTTAGGCAATCTTCCCAGTTTATATCATTTATGGCTTGGTTTACTTGGTCCCACCTTATGGTTTTGTTATTGAAGTTGAATTTGGAGAAAGCTCCCTCACGGCTGATCACATTTTGTTGATCTGGGGCTCCCCGCATGCATGTCTGGACCTCTATTATGTTGTGATCTGAGTATATTGTTTTTGATATGATGACATTTCGTATCAGATCATCATTGTTGGTGAAGATGAGGTCCTGCGTATTCTCTAATCTTGTGGGCTCTACTATTTGCTGGTTTAAGGTGAACTTGGTGCAGAGATTTAAAAGTTCATGCATGTGTGAATTTTCATCTGAGCTGCCTCCTGGTGTTATCTCTGCTACCACATTGTTTGCAATGTTCCTCCATTTTAGGTGCCTGAGGTTGAAATCCCCCAGTAGCAAGATGTTGGGGGCAGGAGCTGGAAGATTTTCCAGACAGTGGTCAATTTTCAGAAGCTGTTCCTGGAATTGTTGGAACGTTGCATCCGGGGGCTTGTAGACAACCACGATGACCAGGTTTTGATTCTCGACCTATATTGCTAATACTTCAACTACATCATTTGAGGCATTTAGTAGTTTTGAACATATAAGTGACTCTGTGATATACAGGTCACATCCCCCTTGTTGCCTGTTCACTCTGTCACACCTGTATAGGTTGTAGCCCGGGATCCATATTTCATTGTCCAAGTGATCTCTTATGTGGGTCTCTGTGAAAGCCGCAAACATAGCATTTGACTCTGTAAGCAGTACACGAATGTAAGGTACCTTGTTTGTTGCTGGCTTTAGACCCTGTATATTAGCAAAGATGAATGTAGTTGGATTGGTGGTATTGGTGGTATGGGGGGGGGTCTTTTTTTCCTGGCTCTAATATCTGTTGTAATGGAGTCTTGTGTTATGTAGTGTAGTGCAGTGTTGTGTAGTGTAGTGCAGGGTTGCATTTTGTTGTGTAGTGTAGTACAGTGTTGTGTAGTGTAGTACAATGTTGATTAGTGTAGTACAGTATTGTGTAGTGTATTGTTGTGCAGTGTAGTGCATTGCTGTGTAATGTTGTGTTGTGCAGTGTTGTGTAATGCAGTGTTGTGTAGTGCAGTGTTGTGTTGTGTAGTTCAATCTTGTGAAGTACAGTGCTGTGTTGTGTAGTGTAGTGCAGTGTTGTGTAGTATAGTGCAGAGTTGTGTAGTGTTATGTAATGTAGTGTTGTGTAGTGCAGTGTTGTGTAGTGTATTGTAGTGTATTGTAGTGTAGTGCAGTGTTGTGAAGTGCAGTGTTGTGTAGTGAAGTACAGTGTTGTGTAGTGTAGTGTTGTGTAGTGCAGTGTTGTGTAGTGCAGTGTTGTGTAGTGTAGTACAGTGTTGTGAAGTATAGTGTTGTGTTGTGTAGTGCAGTGTTGTTTAGTGTAGTGCACTGTAGTGCATTGTAGTGTAGTGCAGTGTTGTGTAGTGCAGTGCAGTGTTGTTTAGTGTTGTGTAGTAATGTGTTGGTGTTGTGTAGTGTAGTGCATTGTTGTGTAGTGCAGTGCAGTGTTGTGTAGTGCAGTGTTGTGTGGTGTAGTGCAGTGTTGTGAAGTGCAGTGTTGTGTAGAGTAGTGCTGTGTAGTGTAGTACAGAGTTTTGTAGTGTAGTGCAGTGTTGTGTAGTGTAGTGCAGTGTTGTGAAGTGTAGTGCAGTGTTGTGTTGTGTAATTTAGTGCTGTGATATTTACCTCAAGTTTACTTGGAGAGAATTCCAGGGGTCAACGCCCCTGCGGCCTCTCTGTAACCAGGCCTCATGTTGAACCAGAGCCTGATCAGCCAGGCTGTTACTGCTGGCCACACACAGTCCAACGTATGAACCACAGCCTGGCTGGTCAGGTACCGACTTTAGGTGCCTGTCCAGTTTATGCTTGAAGACAGCCAGGGTTTTGTTGGTAATCCTACTGATGTATGCTGGGAGGCAGTTGAACAATCTTGGGCCCCTGACACTTATTGTGTTGTCCCTCAATGTGCTAGTGGCACCCCTGCTCTTCATTGGGGGGATGTTACATCGCCTGCCGAGTCTTTTGCTTTCGTAGGGAGTGATTTTCGTGTGCAAGTTTGGTACTAATCCCTCGAGAATTTTCCATGTGTATATAATAAAGTATCTCTCCCGCCTGCGTTCTAGAGAGTACAGGTTTAGGAACTTCAAGCGTTCCCAGTAGTTGAGGTGGTTTATCGCAGTTATGCATGTCGTGAAGGTTTTCTGCACATTTTCAAGGTCAGCAATTTTACCCGCCTTGAAAGGTGCAGTTAGTGTGCAGCAATATTCCAGCCTAGATAAAACAAGCGATCTGTAAAGTGTCAACATCAGCTTGGCATCCCTGGTTTTGAAGGTTCTCATTATCCATCCTGTCATTTTTCGAGCAGATGCAATTGCTACGGCGTTATGGTCCTTGAAGGTTAGATCCTCTGACATGATCACTCCCAGGTCTTTGACATTAGTTTTTCACTCTATTTTGTGGTTGGAATTAGTTTTGTACTCCGATGAGATTTTAATTTCTTCACGTTTTCCGTATCTGAGTAATTGACATTTCTCATCATTGAACTTCATATTGTTTTCTGCAGCCCATTTAAAGATTTGGTTTATGTCTGCTTGGAGTCTTGCAGTGTCTTCAACGGTGGACACTGTCATACAGATTCGGGTGCCATCTGCAAAGGAAGACACAGCACTGTGGCTTATATCCCTGTCTATGTCCGATATGAGGATGAGGAACAGGATGGGAGCAAGTACTGTGCCTTGTGGAACAGAGCTTTTCACAGTGTAGAGCAGTGTTGTGTAGATGAGGGAATAAATAGCAACATAAGTAAATTTGCTGATGACACCAAAATAGGCCATCCAATTCATTCAAATGAGGACATTAGAACACTCCAGGATGATTTGAATAGACTGATGCAGTGGTCGGAGAAGTGGCAGATGCAGTTTAATGTAAAAAAGTGCAAAGTTCTAAATGTTGGGCAGGACAATAACCATGTCTCATACCTGGAGCTTACCTGGAGAGAATTCCAGGGGTCAAAGCCCCTGCGACCCGGTCTGTGACGAGGCCTCCTGTTGGACCAGAGTCTGATCAATCAGGCTGTTACTGCTGGCCGCACGCAGTCCAACGTACGAACCACAGCCTGGCTGGTCAGGTACCGACTTGAGGTGCCTGTCCAGTGCCTGCTTGAAGACAGCCAGGGGTTTGTTGGTAATCCCCCTGATGTAAGCTGGGAGGCAGTTGAACAATCTTGGGCCCCTGACACTTATTGTGTTGTCCCTCAACGTGCTAGTGGCACCCCTGCTCTTCATTGGGGGGATGTTACATCGCCTGCCGAGTCTTTTGCTTTCGTAGGGAGTGATTTTTGTGTGCAAGTTTGGTACTAATCCCTCAAGAATTTTCCATGTGTATATAATAATGTATCTCTCCCGCCTGCGTTCTAGAGAGTACAGGTTTAGGAACTTTAAGAATTCCCAGTAATTGAGGTGGTTTATCGCAGTTATGTGTGCCGTGAAGGTTCTCTGCACATTTTCAAGGTCAGCAATTTCACCTGCCTTGAAAGGTGCAGTTAGTGTGCAGCAATATTCCAGCCTAGATAGAACAAGCAATCTGTAAAGTGTCAACATGGGCTTGGCATCCCTGGTTTTGAAGGTTCTCATTATCCATCCTGTCATTTTTCGAGCAGATGCAATTGCTACTTTGTTATGATCCTTGAAGGTGAGATCCTCTGACATGATCACTCCCAGGTCTTTGACATTAGTTTTTCGCTCTATTGTGTGATTGGAATTAGTTTTGTACTCCGATGAGATTTTAATTTCTTCACGTTTTCCGTATCTGAGTAATTGAAATTTCTCATCATTGAACTTCATATTGTTTTCTGCAGCCCATTTAAAGATTTGGTTTATGTCTGCTTGGAGTCTTGCAGTGTCTTCAACGGTGGACACTGTCATACAGAGTCGGGTGTCATCTGCAAAGGAAGACACAGCACTGTGGCTTATATAAACTGAATAATGTAGATCTTATTACTTGTGATTGCAAGAATGATTTAGGAGTTCTGGTTAGTAGTAATCTGAAGCCAAGAAAACAGTGCATAAGTGTTCGCAATAAAGCTAACAGAATCCTTGGCTTCATATCAAGAAGTATAAATAATAAAAGTCCTCAGGTTGTTCTTCAACTCTATATATCTTTGGTTAGGCCTCATTTAGATTATGCTGCTCAGTTCTGGTCACCGTATTACATAATGGATACAAATGCACTGGAAAACGTACAGAGGAGGATGACAGAGTTGATACCATGTATCAGAAATCTTCCCTATGAGGATAGACTGAGGGCCTTGAATCTGCACTCTCTAGAAAGGCGTAGAATTAGGGGGGATATGATTGAGGTGTATAAATGTAAAACAGGAATATATAAAAAGGATGTAAATAGCATGCTGAAAATATCTAGCCAAGACAGGACTCGCAGCAATGGTTTCAAGTTGGAAAAGTTCTGATTCAGGAAGGATATAGGAAAGCACTGGTTTAGTAATAGAGTTGTGGCTGAGTGGAACAAACTCCCGAGTACCGTCATAGATGCTAAGACGTTGTGTAGTTTTAAAAATAGGTTAGATAAATACATGAGTGAGTGTCGTTGGGTGTGAGTTTGGACCTGACTAGCTTGTACCTCCAGGTCAGTAGCCATACTAATTCCTTAAGTGGTAATGACCTGACTACCTGGAGACTGAGCTCCAGGTGGTCTGCTAGATAATTATATTAGTGGGTGCGGCTGGGTGTTAGT
>WNWK01055146.1:0-11356 GCA_009830355.1 Cherax destructor
ATTTTATTAAGATTATTATTGAAGTGTTTTTTAAATTATTTTTGGGGGGGTCTGAAATGGACTAATCTAATTTACATCTTTCCCTTTAAAGGGGAATAAATTGTTTGGTAACCCCTTGAACACATTCGGGAATGAAAATGTTCAAATAGCGAGGGTCCACTGTTTACTTTTGATTGTAATTCTTTAATGCTAAACCCATTGGGGTCATTCAGCACAAGACATGGTGGGCTCGTCCTCCTGATGCTAAACGCCAGAAAGCGGAATTAAACCCCTGGACCTAATGCATGCTCCTCTTACCACTGGGCAAGGGTAGTATCAATGTTGAAAAAAGGAGGGGGGGATGGGGGAAGGGGGTCACAGTTGGAAGCAAATCATGCCACTTTAGTGATGGTTAAAAGAAAAAAAAGTTTTAAAAATCCAGCACTGAATGCCACAGTTAAATACTCCCTGAGATTTCATAAAATTAACGGCCTCCATATTAGTAAACTTGTTTTTTGCTGGCGGGAACTCGTTCATGGCCAAGGGGGGAAGCCCGGGGGCGGTGACCCCTGGCCTCTGTGCCGTTACCCCCTTTTCTAAGGTCCAGCCCTTGCCGTAGACTACTTATCTTTTTCTCAACTCAGTAATACAAAAATATTACAAATGGTTAAATCCTCCATATAGAAAATTTTTATGGTATATAATTACAAACCATGTAAGCATATAATTACAGAATGGTACAAAAGTGGCAGTATCAAGTACAGTGTTTAAATATCATAACCTAACAATTTTGATGTAGCTAGTAATAATTTTTTTGCCTAGAAAAATTTCGATAGTTGCACAGAACTCATAGGCTAATACTGACACAAAAATCTCTACGATATTCCCAATCCCAATCTTTGTAAAAATCAATTTCATAAAAAAACCCAAAAACTGGAACCTACCTGAAAAACCAAGGAAATGATTTAAAAAAAATATAACACAAAATTTCATCCTTTTTTGATTATAAATTACTTTTCTTTTAAATGATAATAAAAAAATCAAAACTACAATTCTTTTTCTTATAGTGGACACATACTATTATACTAATACAAAAGGGACCTAGATAAGAAAAAAAGGAAAAAGGGGCAAGATTAATTCCTATGCTCCTCAAACTGAGTACTGTATTATATTACTTTTTTTATTATTACAATCAGAACTAAACAATGTTTTAAAAAAATGAAATTTGTAGCAACAAAGCCTATTATGATGAAAATAAAATTTAAATTCATTTCAAAAGCAAAAACCCCCAACCCCCACAAATCTTCTGTTGTGTATATCATTATCCCGAAGATTCTCACATTCCCAAATTGAGGACTTACTTACTCTTTTCCCGTGGTTTAGAGTAAAAAATTTAGAATCCACCCTTTAAAATGTTCCCAAAATTTCCTCTTTTTTCACAATTAATTATGTTTACAAAAGTAGAAATTCTTTGCAAGACGGGGTGAAAAATACAATATAGTACTGTATATCTAATGCTAATAACCCAAGTGAGATTAAAAATCAATTTGGGGAACCTCGGGTTTTTTTTAAACAAATGCCAAGTTTTAATGTATTTCAATGCTTCCTTGGTCTGGGCTAAAGGTTAACTTCTCAAGTCGGGCCTATATGAATTTCTATATCATGAGTATAATTAAAAAAGTAAACTTTGAAGGCTACTAACTTCCTTCCTTTTCTTTGATGTTGGAAATCCCCCGTTAATCTTAGGATTTTCCACCACTGCTTTCACACCTTAATATGGTGAAGGTTGATGGATCGGTTGTTGGGGGATTTAGTGTCTGTCAATTTTTTTAAGGAAGAACACGGAAAAATAAGCACCACCACGGCCCCGCAAAAATCAACATTAAATGAAAATGGTCTGATGTGCGGAAAAGTGAACATGGAAGGAAGACACTAAAAGCTTTGTAAAAGAGGTTTTGTTAACTTTATAGCAGTTATTAGCTTAAAAATACACATTTTTTTAAATTAAAAATAATACAAATTTTAGATTAAATACAAAAAAACTTTTTAGTGTTCCTTTGTTTTAATTTTTAATTAAATAACAGTTGCATATTGTTAAATCTATAAAATCTTTGTTACCTCTGTTCATTTTTAATTTTCCCAAAGGCTAAAACAACTTCAATAAATTTTTCAGTTTTTTTGCTGTTCTTAAGTTCTTTGTTACTAATAACGGGCGATATTTTTGGCCCCTTGCCACCCTTTTCCAAAAATTTTCTGGTTTCTCGGTGCTCCTCATAGTGATAATTCTTTAAAAAAAAAGGAAAGCTGTATTCAGCAAAAAGGGCTATGGGTATTCTCAAGAAGGTAATAAATGCAATAAATGACAAAAGGGTTATGGTTTTATTGAGGGAAAAAAAAAAAAAAAAAAGTTACCAACTCCCCAGAATTTTAAAAAAATCAGCCCCCCCTCATTTAAAGATGGATTTTCATTCCTAAGACTCGTGAAAACAAATTTTAAAATTTGAGGAGCATACTATAATGGCAGGGGTTTCATCAAATTTTTGATTTGTTTAATGCCCCTTTTTGCACCATTTAACATTTCGGTATTTTTGAAATGTTTATACAGTATGTATTGTATATTGTATTAAACAGAATAAAAATCAGCTCTAATATACATTATTTGGGGGCTATTGGTCAGAGAGCCCGGAACCCGGTCATCGGTAAATGAGTCATTGCTAAGAGGAAGGCTGTTCGGTTTCCTTTACGTGATTAACCCCGCACACAATCATCAAAATTCCAATAAAAAATTTTTTTATATCCTTTATAGTTTAAACAAAAACAACATTTCCATTCCAATCTTAGTGAACACATTTTTTATTTAGGAAATACACTTTGTGAAAACATCCAGTCATCACTGCATAATGACATTTTTTCCCCGACAGATGCATATACGATGATGGTCCCATCCTGCCCGTGGGATAAAAATGTAAACAAAAATTAGGAGTACTAAGACTTGATAATAATAAACAACTATGTTACTGGTTTATGTAAATTTTTAAAACGTAATGTACTTTTTACAAATTCTAGAGTGTACTTTTCCTTATAGAAGAAAAACACCTAAAACAATACAGTCTTATGCTGGGCCCGCCTTTCATTTATGATTTCGCAAAATCTCCTAAAATCATTTCACAATATATCCCCATCATTAAAAGCTGACTTTCTAGGGGAAAAAAATTTTATAAAAATTTCCTTACCTGTTCATTATTAAACCTACCTAAAAAAATACTATATAGCATAATCAATCTGTTTACATTACAAAATCATGTATTTTTCTTTAAAATTTTAGTGAACATTTAATTTGTTAGAACCAAAAAAGGAAAAACATTAATGATATAATACTTAATTTCTCTCTAAAAAAGTTCATTCTTCTAAGACAGTATTCACACTGATAATAAAAAGCACCCTTGTCTTACTTTGATATCTCATAGAGGAAGGGGTGGCTTCAAATTTTCTATTTGAAAGGGTTTTTCCAGCATGCCCTTCTCTTCAGTTGTAGGAGAAATTTCAAGGCTGTTCCTCATATCAGGAGCCAACTCCCCGTCACTGTCCTTTTTGGGGTACCCTGCATCATACAATAATTAACATAACCTCTCTGGGAACTATTCCTGATTACACAAAATGGGGTGACCCAAAAAAAAAACATTCCCACTCATATACTACATTTTTTTTTTTTTTTTTTAACAAGTCGGCCGTCTCCCCCGAGGCAGGGTGACCCAAAAAAAAGAAAATCCCCCAAAAAAAAAAATTTCATCATCATTCAACCTTTTACCACACTCATAAAATCACTGTTTTGCAGAGGGCTCAGATTACAGCTGAAAAAAATCCCTCAGCTGTCCTATCTCAGACCCTCCTTTAAAATGCAGGCATTGTACTTCCCCCTTTCCCGGACTCAAGTCCAACTAAAACAATTTAACTGGTTTCCCGAAACCCCTTCCCCAATGTTCCCTGCTCCTCCAACAGATGTTTCCCAAAACCATTGTCTCCATTCACCCTATCTAACACGCCACAATTTTGTGGAATCCCAAACCCCCCGCCCCAAACCTCCTTTCCCCCTTTCCCTCCCAAACCCTTTTTTGGACGACCCCCCCGCCCCCTACAGATTTATACGCTTATCATTCTACTTTGTCCATTCTCTCTAAATGCCCAAACCCCTCAACAACCCCCCAGCCCTCTGACAAATACAGTAACTCCACCTTCCCCTAATTTCCACATTCAAATTTTCTGCATAATATTTCCCAAAATTGCCCAGACGGGGACATCTCCCTGCCTCCAGCCTCCCCCCCTGCGCAGCATTTCAACCCATGCTTCACACCCTAAAAGGTGTTGGTACCACTATCCGTCTTTCCCCTTCTTTGCCTCCGGATAACGTTTTTTTCCCCACAGATCCTCAATGCCCCTCACCTTTTTCCTTCATCAATTCATTTTAAACCTCATCCTTCAAAAACCCATCTGCTGACACATCAACTCCCAAATATCTGAAAACATTTACTTCTTCCATAACCCCCTTCCCCAATGTGATACCCAAATTTTTTCTTTATTTAAATCGTTTGATACCCCCATCACCTTACTCTTATCTAGTTCACTTTTTAAATTTTTTACCTTTTTTCACACTCTCCCAAACTCGCCACTAACCTTTCCTTTTTTTTTAGAATCTCCCCTAAGCACAGTATCATCAAAAAATAACTGTGTCAACTCCCATTTTCTTTAATTCTCCCTAATTTAATCCCCCCCTCTCCCCCCCTAGCATTTACTTCTTTTACAACCCCCCAAAGGGCTGGAATAACAACATGCACACTCGACTTATGAATTCTTGATTTTTAAAATGACAAACCCAACAAGATAACTTTTCGTGCAGTTATAATAAAAGCAACCACATTCCCAGAGACTAACTCAATCCCCGTGCAAGGCTGCTATCGCATTTACAAGACCACCTACAAGTTAATGTGCAAGGAATGAAATCAAAGGGGGCAGTTTCTAGGGAAAAAAAGGAAACCTAGTATAATGATCAGACTTCATTCTATGATACAAAAAAGAATCTCAAATCGAATTTCGAAATTGGAAATAACGGGGTGCCCCAACCGGAAACGTAAACCTTCTGTTTATGAGAAAACAAACTGGGGAACAAAATCCATCAGTGTTTAAAGTTTCGTGAGGGGAAAATACTAGTTGAAAAGTACCCAACAGGTCAGCAATTTTCTTATAAAAAGCAAGATTGATCTCCCCAAACTTCATAGACAAGCGAATTCCATTACGGTTTGGCCCTAGTCCTCAACACATAATATCGTGTGCTGTTTTAAAGTGTATCTTACTACTACTTTTGGGGAATTTTTTTTTTGTACTAAAACTAGCTAATTAAATTCCCCCAAAATATGTATTTACCGGTGCTTTCCTTCAATTTTTTATAATATAAATCAAATCTTGCTTCAAAATTTAATTTTATATCATTTTTACTATCTGTCCTTTTAATTTAATCCCCATTTATATTTCTCTTGAAATATTTCCCCAAACCCTCAATACCTAATGCCTTTCACCCAATAATTCCTTTTATTTTAAGGGTGCTAATTCCTGGTCCCAAAGTGTTTTCTTTTTTTTATTTACTATTATATTCCCAAAAGGTGTTAACTTGTAATTAAGGTGCTTTTTTTGGTGCTAAAGTGTTTTCTTTTTATTTACTATTATATTCCCTAAAGTTTTAAACCCCTCATTGTTTATTTTTATTTCCCAAAGATTTTATCAAAAAAATCTAACTTAAAATTCTCTTATTAATTTTTATTATAATAATTGGTGCTCTCAAACTAATTTACTTTACTTTCATTTTTCCCTACCCTTTTTCCCAAAGCTCCTTTTTTTAAAGCTTTAGTAAACTACCATAGTTCAATTAATTGCATTTTTTATAAATTTGGCAAAGGTACAAAAAAAAGTGCCAAGAACTCTGCCCAAATCCCCTTTGTCTCACAAACTCTTATTAAAAAATTTGAAAAATAATAAAAAGGGTTTCCCTAAGCATTTATTCTAGTATCATATTTTTAAAATTTTAAAGATTATCTATTCTTCTCAGGTTTTAGTTATAGAATCCATAAATCTTTTTTAAAGGGAATTGATCCTGATATCAACCTATTTTTAAATGACTTTGATTCCAACAGCAACTGTAATATTACACAGCAAAATCAAGAAAAGACATTACTCAGAGCCAACAATAACATAACTATCTTCAATTACAATTTTAAAGATTTTTGGGGGAAAACAAAATGATGACCTCCCACTACTCCAATCCCCCCAACCCAAATTTGTATTTTTCACACTCACTGAGACCTGGCTAAAAACCCGTACTACAGATGTCATGGCATCCCAGGTTACACAGCCATTCACTTTTTCCAGGCCCAGACCCAGCTTTTGGAATGTTATATATTACTCAGATAAATTTGGGTTTATCAATAACTCTTGCAAAAGGGGATGAGCATGGGGGTATATTAAAAATTTTTTAAAAATCAAAGAAACCTGAAAAACCCCTCACAGTGATAAGCATCTAAATTCCCAAGTAAAACATTCACCAATTTAGTAAAAAACTAGGAAACCAAATTAATTTGATGCACACTGAACAAAGACCTTTTTGCTGCTCACAGGAGATTTAATATAAATCTCCTAAGCCAGGCCCCCAAAGTAAAAAATTCACAAACACTATGAGCAACCTGCTTGTTCCCTTAAAAATACCCAAAACCCACAAATCTCGAGACTAGTACCTCACTAGGGGGCCTTCCTGGACTAAAATAAAACCCCCCCCTCTAAAATCGGGGCATCACCCCGAAAACCCCACAGACCACTACCCGACCTTTCTCATAACTAATCTTGGTAAATTCCCCAAAGATTTTTTCCCAAAAGTTACCTTCAGATTTAATAATGAGTCAGCTGTAAATAACTTTATAACAGCTATGTTTAAACATTATTGGCATAATGAGTTAAAACATATACAAAATACTAATAAATGCATAAAGAATTTCCTTAAAAAAACCCACCACCTCTATAACAAACATTGCCCAAAAAAACTAAACAGATCCCCAGCTAAGAGACTTAACAACCCCGGGCCCCAACACCCAGCACCCTTAAAACCCATTAACAAAAGGCACCAATAAAAAAACAATACAAAAGATTTCAAAAACCAAAAAACAACCCAAGCTACTCATAAACCCCCCTTACCGGCCTGATAAGGAGACCCAAAAAAATTTATTATGAGAAAACCCCAAGAACAAAAAAGGTGATATGAAAAGACCGGGAAGCCCCTATCTGAAATTCAAAGGAAAATAATGTGGAAAAACAAACACCATCAAATTATCAAGGCAGATAAACCCCCTTCTCCCCCCTACTGAGACAAAAAAACAGACTTAATTTTTTTTTCCCCTTGGAAAAAAGATCAAAGGGGTAAAACCCCAAAGCTCAAACACCCGTCCAACAGACTATAAAACACCTCCCCGGGCCTTTTCCTGGCTCCTACCCCCCAATTGAAGTCTGGCTCATAACCCAACCCCCTTTAAAAAACAAGGCAGGAGACATAAACACCCTCCAATTTTTTATTTTACAAAAAGCTTCACGGTACTGTCAAAAACCCTTAGAAAGCACTATTCAATAAACCCCTTTGGGAAGGGGCCCACCTTTCCATCAATTCTCAAAATAGCTAGGGTCACCCAGTCCAAAAAAGGAGGTGATCAAACAGACCTGAATAATTATAAAACCAATTTCCAAAATTTTCCATTTTCTTTTTAAAAATCTTTGAAAAATTAATTCATGAAAAAAATCTATTTTCCCACCTCGTCTCACACCCAAAGTACTCAACCCCCGTCAATTTGGATTCCCGGACAAACAAGAGCACAAAGATGCTATTACACCCCTGTTGGGGTTAATATTTTCAGCACTTGGGAAAAAAAAGTCCCAGGGGAAACTTCATTGATCTCATAAAGCTTTTTTATACCCGTCGACCTTTATTTACTGCTCACAAAAAATTTGCACACTTGGTATGGGGGGACCCCTCAACTACCCCAAAAAACAAAACCCCACCAACAGAAAAAATAAAATTTTTTTTTAAAAAGGAAGAACTCTTTAAAAAAATTACAATCGGAGTCCCTCAAGGGAAATGTCCCGGGGCCCTCCTTTCCCCATTTTCATAAAAGACCTACCGAATCATCACAACTTCTCAAAACCCCTTTTATTTGCAGATGACACAACATATGTCTTCTCTCCCTTAAAAACCCGTTATACTGGCCAACACTTTAAATGCCAATTCAGAAAATATCAACATGGATGACATTTAAAAGCTTACTCTCAATACTGACAAAACCTACTTCAAAGCCCCCCAGTTTGGAAGCAAGTCACAAATTTCCTAACATAACATTTAAAGGTACACCCATCACAAGACTCACAGGGGGAAAAATTCCCAGGGGAAACCACCTTGACAGTAACCTTAAATTCCCAAAAACATATACAAAAAAATTTCCCAAAAAAATTTTCGGACCCGTAGGCATATTATCAAAGATCGCTTTATGTACCTCAATCACCCCCCTTGCATTTCAAATTTACTTATCTCCCCTATCTCCCCCTATGGGAAACTGTGCTAGGGATCAACAACGTTAAATCACCTTAGACCACTCATAACACAACAAAAAACCAAATCAGAATGATAACAAATTCCCCTCTTTGACAGCATCTCCACCAATATTCAAAATCTCAAACTACCCCGTAAAAACATTCATGCCTCTTGTGCCTACTACCCCCAAATTAAAATTCCCCTAATATAAGCCCTCTGCTCAAAAATCTCCCCACCAACTTTAATAGGACCCATGGCCCCAAAAGACGACCAAATCACTTTTTTATATCCCCCTGTTCCTTTTCAACCCAATGTAAAAATTCTATGCACATAAGGGGCCCCCGAATCTGGGGGTTCATTACCAGTAAAAAATTAAGATAATCTTGTCCCCAAAATCAATTTGGGCTCAACTCAAAAACCACCCTCACCCAAACCTAAATGATCATTGCAAAACTACTTTGAAAATGTCATTGTTCTTTCCATAAATAATCTCAATTTTTAATATTTTTTTTATATTATGTTACCCCCTACTTTTTTATTTAAATTTGTCAAAAAGCCCAATGTTATTTTCCTTAAGATAATCTCAATTCCCTTTATCATTCAAGAATCTTAACATTAACAATCCCCAAGATCTAATATCTTTTATAATAATTTTAAAAAGTAAATTTCCCTCATTTGTAATTTTGAAAATAATTTTTTTAACCAGAATAAACTCAATAAATTTCTCTAATATTAAATTTCCCAGTTTTTTTAAAGGGCTAGGGAAAAAGCTCCCCCAATGCCATGGCATGTCTTGGGTCCCCCTTGCACTCAAAAAATTTAAATTCCAATACCCATGTAATCTGCAATGAAATAAAAATTTTTTTTTTTTTGTTTGTTTGTTTTAAAACAACCGGTGACATTACACAACCCCGTCTAAGAATTTCTTTTAAAGGGGGTAAACTCCCCCTCTCCCTACACACCCTAACCTGAGCCTCACTATCCTCATAAAAACTCTTTACAGCCTTCAGCAACTTACTAAACCCATTCCATACACTTCAACATTTTCCACATTGCTCCCCCATCCCCTCTATCCTTTCCCTTTTCAAAAACCAAAATGCAATAAAAACTTCTCTAACCTTTTTCTAAATCTGTTCCATATATTCTTACTTCGGTCTAAAATCCCCCACCCACTCCCAAAGCCTCCTTGCTCATCTGCAATCCTACCCCTCTGTCTTTCCTCTAATTCTTTCAATTTAAAAACCCTGCCAAAACACTTTACCTTTTATTGGGGAAACTTATTCCCCTATAATTTTTACACTCTTTTTTTATCCCCCTTTCCCTTTTTTATAAGGAACTATTCCCTTGCTGCCCCAAACCCTAGGTACCCCTTTCCCCCTTTTACATTTATTTAAAAAAAAATACCCCCCCTCCAGCACCCCCTTTTCCCCCCCGCTTTTAACATTTCTGTCGTTCCGTCAATTTCCCAACGCTTTTCCCCCTTTTATTCCCCACGTAATGCCTCCGCACCTCCCCCACCCCCATCCTGCTCTTCTTCACCTAAACGATGTTTTTCCTCCCCGGGCCCGTCCAAAAATTTTCCCCTCCCCCCTTTTCATTTTCGCAAAAAATAAAGGTTTGTATACTTTACTTTCTTCCCCGGAAGACTTAATTATGTATGTTCCTTGTATTGTTTTATTTATAAAGCCACTGGCTGGCAAAACATCTACAAATTAAAGATACCGGGGCAATTTCTAATTCTTCACCTTATAAAAGTTTGTTTTTAATATGATGCAGTATATTCTATATAAAAAAACTCATGGACAGGCAATATTTCAAAAACTTTCTTTGGGGGATTACAGAAAAGATTAAAAATTATTTTCAGCAAAATGTTTGCGAGATGAATGACACTTAGGTGTGCATGCAAAAACCCCCTTAATATCAAAGGCTTTTTGGGCAAACTTAAGATTAATAAGACAAAAAGGAAAAAAAGGGACCCAATGAATTTGCGACAGAAAGGGGGGAATGATTTTTTTTTTTACTAAAATTGTAAATGTAAATAACTATTTTTACCTTATTCCCAAAATATATCCTTTATAGTATAATAACATACATCTCCTCAGTGTATAATTTGGTATTAAATGGAAAAAGGGAAAAAAGTCACTCTCTTGACTTTTTTGGCTATCTGGTTCTCTACACATATGCCTTGTATGATTCATGTAACTATTTTTATACCTGAATAAACTTACTTTTAATATAATTGTTTTTTTATACAGTTAAAAAACAATATCATACTATTTAACTAATGTAAAAAAGAATTTAATATCTTTTAAACTCCAACCCAAATTTATGATGTCTAATATAACAACTTAAAATTTCGTCAATACTAAACAGAAAATTACTGCTCTCATAAAAATAATATAATCTCTGCTGAAGCCAACAAAACAGAGATAATGCTACATTGAAATTTACCTGGAAAACAATTACACAAAAAAAGATCTTGCCACAGACTTTGTCCCGGAAAACCCCGTGAAAAATAGTCATTAGGTGCAGTACATTTGGTGTATCTATGTTGATTTTGGGACAGCTTGTGTTCTTGGTTTTAAAAACAAAAAATCTTGCCAAACAAGCTGGTGTAAATTCTTTACTGTCTGTACAACTACAAAACTATTTCCATGCCATGGTGTCATAAAGGGACTAAAAATGCTGGGGCAAAGGGCTAATAATCCTTTTCCTGTATAAATTATAAATGTAAAAAAAAGAAAAAAATTAAAAGCTTCTTTT
>WNWK01055147.1:0-11356 GCA_009830355.1 Cherax destructor
CATGGAGGTCATGCCATTCGCAACCTCATGGAGGTCATGCCACTAATAACCACCTGGAGGTCATGTCAATCACAACATCCTGGAGGTCATGCCAATCACAACATTCCTGGAGGTCATACCACTCCAAAACATCTTGGGGTCATGCCATTCACATCCTCCTGGAGATCATGTTACTCACAACCTCCTGGATGTCTTGCCACTCACAACCTCCTGGAGGTCATGTCACCACAGCCTCCTGGAGGTCATGTCACCTCAGCCTCCTGAGGTCATGCCACTTTACAACCTTCTGAGGTCATGCCACCTACAACCTCCCTGAGGTCATGTCACTACAGCCTCCTGGAGGTCATGCCACTTACAACCTCCTGGAGGTCTTGCCACTTACAACCTCCTGGAGGTCATGCCACTTACAACCTCCTGGAGGTCATGCCACTTACAACCTCCTGGAGGTCTTGCCACTTACAACCTCCTGGAGGTCATGCCACTCACAACCTCCTGGAGGTCATGTCACTCACAGCCTCCTGGAGGTCATGCCACTTACAACCTCCTGGAGATCTTGCCACTTACAACCTCATGGAGGTCATGCCACTCACAACCTCCTGGAGGTCTTGCCAATCACAGCCTCCAGGAGGTCATTCCACTCAACCACCTGAAGGTCATTGTGGGACACACTGCTGAGAGTAGTGCTGAAGGCAACTTTTCTATTCACTACTGTGAGTAGTGCTGAATGGTACTGTGGGACTTACTGCTGTGAGTACTTGTTGAATATTACTGAAACTCTACTTTGAGTAGTGTTGAATGCCACTGTGAGACTCTATTGTGAATTAATTGTGTTGAAGGTTACTGAACAACCACGTGAGATATTGTTGAAGGTTACTGTGAGACAAACGTGAGTAGTGCTGAATGGTATATGGACACTACTGTGAGTAGTGCTGAAGGGCAGGGATAGTGCTATGAGAGTACTACAGGTTACTGCTGGACTCACTGCTGTGAGTAGTGTGAAGGTTACTGTGGAGACTACTGTGAGTAGTGCTGAAGGTTACTCGTGAGTAGTGTTGGTAACTAAGACACTACTGTGAGTACTGCTTGAAGCCCATTTTGACACTGCCGTGAGATGTGAAGGTTACTGTGGGACACAAAATGTGAATAGTGCTGAAATGTACTGTGGCACACTTCTGTGAGTAGTCTCCTAAGGGTACTGCTTGAATATACTACTGTGAGTAGTGTTGAAGGTTACAGGGATGCACTACTGGTGTAGTGCTGATGGTTACGCGTGACACAACCGTGAGATTGCTAAGTTTAGTGTGGACTCAGCTGTGAGTTGTGTTGAAGGGATTGGGTGGAATGACTACGTGAGTAGTGTTGAAGGATACTGTGAGACACCACTGTGAGAGTGTTGACGATTACCTGGGGAAATACTGTGATTAATGCTGAACGATACAGTGGGCACACACTTTGTGAGTAGTGGTGAAAGGTATTGTGGAATATACTACTGTGAGTAGTGTGGAAGGTAACTGTGAGACACTACTGTGAGAGTGCTGAAGGGCACTGTGGACACGCTGTGTAATACTGTTGAATGTTATTGTGAGACACTAGTTTCTATTAGTGTTTCAAGGTTACTGTGAGGACACGACTGTGAGTGGTGTTGAAGGTTACTGTGAGTAGTGTTGAAGATTACTGTGGGAACACACTATGAATATTGCTGGAGAGAACTGTGGGAAACTGGTGAATGGTGTTGAATGTTATTGTGGAATATACTTATGTGAGTAGTGCCCAAGGGAACTTTGCGACAACCGCTGTGCGTAGTAGTGAAGGTTAATGTGGGTAATACTACTGTGAGTACTGCTGAAGTGTATTGTGGAACACTACTGTGAGCAGTACTCTGAAGGATAATATGGGACACATACGTGAATAGTGCTGAAGGGTACTGTGGAACACACTACTGTGAGTAGTCTCTAAGGGTACAGGGACACGTCCGGGGTAGTGTAGGTTAATGTTGGGGACACTACTGTGAGTAATGCTGAAGGTTATTTTAGACACAATACTATCTGTAGTGGTGAAGGGACAGTGGACACACTACCGTGAGAGCTGAAGGTTACTTTTGGACACACTACTGTGAGTAGTGCTGACATTACGTGAGACGCTACTGTCATTATTGTTGTTTTCGGAAACACTACTGTGAGTTGTGCTGAGGTTAGTGTGAGACACTACTGTGAGTAGTATGAATATTACTATGGGACACACTCACCTTAATTTGTAATGAAGGTTACTGTGGACACTACCGAGAAAGTGTTGAAGTGTACTGTGGCGCACACTGCTGTGAATAGTGCTGAAAGGATTGTGGAATATACTGCTGTTGTAGTGTTGAAGGTTACTGTGAGATTACTATTAGTAGTGCTGAAGGTATGGTGTGGGAAATTACTGTGGGTGTGTTGAAGGTTACGAAACAATATTGTGAATAGTGCTGAAAGTTATTGGGGACTCTACTAAGAGTAGTGCTGAAGGTTACTTTGGGACACACTACTGTGAGAAGTGCTGAGGACTGTGGATCTATTGGTGGGTACTGTTGAATTTTACTAGACACCACTTTTGTAGTGTTGAATGTTACTGTGAGACCATTGTGAGTATTGTTGAAGGTTACTGTGAGACACTACTTTGAGAGTGTTGAAGGTACGGGACACAACTGCGTGCGTAGTTGAAGGGTACTGTGGACACACTGCTGGCGTAGTGTTGAAGGGTACAGTGGACACACTGGGTAGTGTTGAAGGGTACTTTGGGACACACTGCCGTGCAGGTTGAAGGGTACAGTGGACACTGCTGTGAGCACTGTTGAATTTTCTGTTAGACAATATTGTGAGTAGTGTGAAGGTTCAGTAAGACACACTACTGTGACTAGTGTTGAAGGTTACTGTGAGACACTAGTTTGAGTAGTGTTGAAGGGTACAGTGGGACAGTGCTGTGTTTAGTACTACAGGTTACTGTTGGACTCACTTCGTGACTAGTGTTGAAGTGTATTCTGGGACACACTGCTGTGAGTAGTGCTGAAGGGTACTGTGGTACACTGCTGTGAGTAGTTCTGAAGGGTTCTGTTGAATATACTACTGTGAGTAGTGTTGAAGGTTACTGTGGTACGCACTACTGTGTGTAGTGGTGATGGTTACTGTGTGACACAACTGTGAGTTTTGCTGAAGTTTACTGTTGGACTCAGTACTGTGAGTAGTGATGAAGGGTATTGTGGAATATACTACTGTGAGTAGTGTTGAAGGATACTGTGAGACACTACTCTGAGTAGTGTTGACGATTACTCTGGGAAATACTGTGATTAGTGCTGAACGGTTCAGTGGGACACACTGCTGTGAGTAGTGGTGAAAGGTATTGTGGAATATTCTACTGTGAGTAGTGTGGAAGGTTACTGTGAGACACTTCTGTGAATAGTGTTGAGGTTTACTGTGAGACACACTATTAGTAGTGTTGAAGGCTACTGTGGGACACTACAGTAAGTAGTCTTGAAGGTTACTGCGAGACACAATACTGTGAGTAGTGCTGAAGTATATTGTGGGACTTACTGTTGCGTGTACTGTTGAATATTACTGAGACACTACTTTGAGTAGTGTTGAATGTTACTGTGAGACTCTATTGTGAATTAATTGTGTTGAAGGTTACTGAGACACCATTGTGAATATTGTTGAAGGTTACTGTGAGTCACTATTTTGAGTAGTGTTGAAGTGTACTGTGGGACACACTGCTGTGAGTAGTGTTGAAGGGTACAGTGGGACACTGCTGTGAGTACTGTTGAATGTTACTGTGAGACTATTGTGAATTAATTGTGTTGAAGGTTACTGAGACACCGTTGTGAGTATTGTTGAAGGTTTCTGTGAGACACTACTTTAAGTAGTGTTGAAGTGTACTCTGGGACACACTGCTGTGAGTAGTGCTGAAGGGTACTGTGGTACGCACTACTGTGTGTATTGGTGATAGTTACTGTGTGACACAACTGTGAGTATTGCTGAAGTTTACTGTGGGAGTCAGTACTGTGAGTAGTGATGAAGGGTATTGTGGAATATACTACTGTGAGTAGTGTTGAAGGAAAATGTGAGACACTACTCTGAGTAGTGTTGACGATTACTCTGGGAAATACTGTGATTAGTGCTGAACGATACAGTGGGACACACTGCTGTGAGTAGTGGTGAAAGGTATTGGGGAATATACTACTGTGAGTAGCGTGGAAGGTTACTGTGAGACACACTACTCTGAGTAGTGCTGAAGGACACTGTGGGATACGCTGCTGCGGTGAGTAATGTTGAATGTTATTGTGAGACACTACTGTGAGTAGTGTTGAAGGATACTTTGAGACACTATTCTGAGTACAGTGGGACACACTACTGTGAGCAATGCTGAAGGTTACTTTTGGACACACTACTGTGAGTAGTGCTGAAGGGTACTGAGACGCACTGTCATTTGTTGTTTTCGAAACACTACGTGAGTTGTGTTGAGGTTATGAGACACTACTGTGAGTAGTATTGATGTTACTATGGGACACACTTACTTGGACTGAAGTTACTGTCGGACCTACTGAGAGTGTAAGGACTGTGTGACACACTGCTGTGAAAGTACTGAAAGGATTGTGGAATATACTACTTTGTAGTGTTGAAGGTCACTGTGAGACACTACTATTAGTTGTGTTGAAGGTTACTGTGGGACACACTACTGGGGTAGTGTTATGGTTACTGTGAAACAATACTGTAAAGTGCTGAAAGTTATGTGGGACACTACTGAGAGAGTGTGAAAGTTACTGTAGGAACATATTGTGAGAGTGCGAAAGTGCTATGGGAACCCTGCTGAGAGTAGTACTGAAGGTTACTTTGGGACCCACTAATGGATACTGTTGAATATTACGGTGGGTACTGTTGAATATTACCGAGACACTAATTTTGAGTAGTGGAATGTTACTGTGAGACTCTGCTGTGAATTAATGTGTTGAAGGTTACTGGAGACACTACTTGAGAGATTGAAGGTACTGTACACCCGTGAGTAGTGTGGAGAGCAACTGACACTGCGTATACGTTGAATGTTATGTAGATCGGTGAAGTGTTGAAGGTGCTGTGAGACACATTACCTGATAGTGCTGAAGGTTACTGTGGACACTACTGTGAGTAGTACTAACACAGGGACAGTGCGGTTTAGTACTACAGGTTATGTAGACTCACTACGGAATAGTGTAAGGTACGTGAGACTGCTGTGAGTAGTGTTGGTTCGAGACAATACTGTGATACTGTGAAGGTTACTTAGTGACACTTTGAGTAGTGCTGAATGTTAATGTGGGAACACAATGTGAATAGTGCTGAAGGGACTCTGAGACACTGCTGTGAGTAGTTCTGAAGGGTACTGTTGAATATACTACTGTGAGTAGTGTGATGGTTACTTGTGAAGCACTACTGTGTGTAGTTGATGGTTACTGTGGGACACAACTGTGATTATCCTGAAATTTACTGTGGTCGATGTGAGTAGTACTGAAGGTTAATGTAGTGACACTAGAGAGTGCTGAAGGTTAATGTGGGACACACTACGTGAATAGAGCTGAAGGGTACTGTTAGACACACTACTGTGAGTAGTGTTGAAGGGTACAGCGGGGCACACTACTGTGAGTAGTGCTGTAGGTTAATGTGGGGAACACTTCTGTGAGTAATGCTAAAGGTTATTGTAGGGCGCAATACGGACACAATACTGTATGTAGTGGTAAGGGATACAGTGGGACACACTACTCACATTAGTGTCACTCAGTAACGTTCAACACTACTCACATTAGTGTCACTCAATAACCTTAAACACTACCTGTATTCTAATCACAGCACTGTCCCACTGTACCCTGAAGCACTACTCACAGTAGTGTCTGACACTAATCTTCAGCACTACTCACAATATTGTCTCACAGAAACATTCAACAGTACACACAGCAGTGTCCCACAACACAGCATTGTGTCCCACAGTACGCTTCAACTCTACTCAAAGTAGTGTCTCACAGTAACCTTCAACACAATTAATTCACAATAGAGTCCACAGTAACATTCAACACTACTCAAAGTAGTGTCTCAGTAATATTCAACAGTACTCACAGCAGTAAGTACCACAGTAGCCTTCAGCACAACTAATAGTAGTGTCTCACACTAACCTACAACACAACTCACAGTACCCTTCAACACTACTCACAGTAGTGTCCCACAGTAACCTTAAGCACTACTCACAGTAGTGTCCCACAGTAACCTTCAGCACTATTCACAGTAACCTTCAGCACTATTCACATTAACCTTCAGCACTACTCACCGTTGTCCCAGAGTAACCTTCAGCACTACTCACAGTAGTCCCACAGTTACATTCATCACTACTCTCAGAAATGTCTCTCAGTAAATACCAGTACTCACAGTAGTGTCTCACAGTAAATAGCACTACTCGCAGTAGTGTGACAGCAACCTTCAACACTACTCAAAGTAGTGTCCTACAGTGTACTTCAGCACTACTCATAGAACCCTTCAGTACTGCTCAGAGTAGAGTCTCACATTAACCTTCACCACTACTCACAGTAGTGTCCCAAAGTATCCTTTAGCACTACTCACAATAGTGTCAAACAGTAACCTTCAGCACTACTCACAGTAGTCCCTCCGTACCCTTCAGCACTACTCACAGCAGCGTGTCGCACTGTAATCTTCAGCACTATTCTTAGTAGTGGGCCCCTATAGTAACGTTAAACACTATTCAAAGTAGCGTATCCCACAGTAACATTCAACAGTACTGAAAGTAGTGTCTCACAGTAACCTTCAGCACTATTCACATTAGTGTCATACAGTAACCTTCAACACTACTCACATTAGTGTGTCCCACAGTAAGCTTCACCACTAATCACAGTAGTGCGTCCCACATTAACGTTTAGCACTAATCACAGTAGTGCCTCACAGTAACCTTTAGAACTACTCACAGTAGTATCACAGTACCCTTCAACACAGTAGTCTCACAATACCCTACAGCACTACTTACAGTAGTGTCTCACAGTAACCTTCAACACTACTAATAGTAGTATATTCCACAATAGCTTTCAGCACCACTAACAACAGTGTGTCCCATATTAACCTTCTGCACTACTAACAGTAGTGTGTAGCACAGTAAACTTCAGTACTACTCACAATAACCATCAACACCCTTCAACACTACTCACAGTAGTGTCCAACAGTAACCTTCAACACTACTCATAGTAGTCTCACAGTAACCTTCAACACTAATCATAGTCTCATAGTAACCTTAAACACTACTCACAGTGTCTCACAATAACCTTCAACAGTAATCACAGTAGTGTCTCACTGTAACCTTCAACAATACTGACAGTAACCTTCAACACTACTCACAGAAGTGTCTCACAGTAACCTTAAACACTACTCACAGTAGTGTCTCACAGTAACCTTCAACATTACTCACGGTAGTGTCTCACAGTAACCTTCAACACTACTCACAGTAGTGTCCCACAGTACCCTTCAATACTAATCACAGAAGTGTGTCCCAAAGTAACCTTCAGCACTACTCACAGTAGTCCGACAGTAACTTTCAGCACTACTCAGAGTAGTGTCCCAAGGTAACCTTCAGCACTACTCACAACAGTGTCCCACAGTAACTTTCAGCACTACTGACAGTAGTGTCCCACAGTAACTTTCAGCACTATTCAGAGTAGTGTCCCACAGTAGCCTTCAACACTACTTACAGTATTGTCTCACAGTAAACCTCAACACTATTCACAGTAGTGTCTCACAGTAACCTGCAACACTACTCACAAAAGTATCTTACAGTAACCTTCAGCACTACTCACAGTAGTCTCACAGTAAATAACTACTCAGTAGTGTCTCACAATAAATAACTACTCCCAGTAGTGTCTCACAGTAAATAACACTACTCACAGTAGTCTCAGTAACTTTCAACACTACTCACAGTAACAATTAACACTACTCACAGTAGTCTCACAGTAACATTCGACACTACTCACAGTAGTGTCTCACAGCAACATTGAACAGTACTCACACAACACGCACATAGAAGAGAGGAGCAGACGACGTTTCGGTCCGACTTGGACCATTTACAAAGTCACACTAACACAAAGGACAGGTGGAAGGGGTTATATATAGGCAGGCAGACAGGGGAGGGCACAAGAAAGAGGTGGAGGGGTAATAGTGCCCTCCCCTGTCTGCCTGTCATATATAACCCCTTCCACCTGTCCTTTGTGTTAGTGTGACTTTGTAAATGGTCCAAGTCGGACCGAAACGTCGTCGTTTCTATGTGCGGGTTGTGTGTGTACTGTTCCAGTCACGGTATTGTGCCTTTTTTGTTATTTATTGAACAGTACTCATACCAGTGTATCCCACAGTACCCTTGAACACTACTCACAGTAGTGTGTCATACAGTAACCTTGAGCCCTACTCACAGCAGTGTGTCGCACAGTACCCTTCAGAACTACTCACAGTAGTGTGTCATATAGTAACCTTCAGCACTACTCACACTAGTGTCCCACAGTTACCTTCAGTACTTAGTATGTCAAACAATAACCTTCAGTACTATTCACAGTAATGTCCCACAGTAACCTTCAGTACTATTCACAGTAATGTCCCACAGTAACCTTCAGTACTATTCACAGTAATGTCCCACAGTAACCTTCAGTACTTATTGTGTCCAACAATAACCTTCAGTACTACTCACAGTAATGCCCAACAGTAACCTTCAGCACTACTCACAGTAGTGTCCCACAGTAGCCTGCAACACTATTCACAGCAGTGTCTCAAGGTAACCTTCAACACTATTCACAGTAAACCTCAACATTAACTCACAGTAGTGTCTCAAAGTAACCTTCAACTCTACTCACAGTAGTGTCTGACATTAACCTTCAACACTACTCACAATAGTGTCCCACAGTACCCTTCCGCACTGCTCACAGTTGTGTCCCACAGTAGCCTTCAGTATTCACAGTATTGTCCCACAGTACCCTTCAGCACTACTCACTGCAATGTGAACCACAGTAAGCTTCCCCACTACTCACAGCAGTGTCTGACAGTAACCTTCAACACTACTCACAGTAGTGTCACAATAACCAACACTTCTCACAGTAGTGTCAGTAACCAACACTACTCACAGTAGTGTCACAGTAACCAACACTACTCACAGTAGTGTCACAGTACCCAACACTACTCACAGTAGTGTAACAGTAACTAACACTACTCACTAGTGTCACAGTAACTAACACTACTCACAGTAGTGTCAGTACCCAACACTTCTCACAGTAGTGTCACAGTAATACTACTCACAGTAACCAACACTACTCACAGTAACCGACACTACTCACAGTAGTGTCACAGTAACCGACACTACTCACAGTAGTCACAGTAACCGACACTACTCACAGTAGTGTCACAGTAACCAACACTACTCACAGTAGTCACAGTAACCGACACTACTCACAGTAGTGTCACAGTAACCAACACTACACTCACAGTAACCAGCATGAGCCCGCTGCTGGGAGTCCTGTGTTGGTTAGATATTTTGATCAGGTTATTTACACGTGACCGCAGTCTACGTAAACACCAGATTTTCATATCTTAACACTAGGCTATAATACTTGGGTTACCATCGCATTTTCTGTAAAAACCTTGTCATTACAATCTGAACACTAAGTATTAGGTATCGGAACATTAGTCTTAATAAGATGAACAAAGGATTTAAACGTAGATAATTTACATTTGTAAATGCCGGTTTCACCATAACTATCTGCAGAAGCCTACTAAATAAATATTAGGATTTCCTCACGCTCTAAAATATTTTTACAGGCTTTTGTGTCGGCATAGTTTCGCTCCTCAAAACTGCCTGTCACTCTGAACCTATCATTGTCACATATGGGAACTCGTCATAAATGTTATAAGTATAATAAAAACTGAATGGATCAATCAAGTATGGACTGTATAAGGGGAATTACGAATGAACTAATAATATATATTAATTCTACATTGCTTAACATACAACTAACCTTTAATGTGAAGGATGGTCTACTCTCCGTTGTTCTTATAGATGTTTTAGAATATAACAATACTTGACCGTTTTGGCTTAAACGTCTTTAAATGGACACAATATATGGCGCAGCATCCACCCCCGAGGTGAGTGTGAGACTGTCTCCTTGAGGGACCCCCGGCCACAATACAATCTCGCTCTCCACAACCCATGTTGCTTTACAAATTTTAATAATTAATGCCAACAAGACATTTTTCCAGACACTTAATCTAAGGGTATTGTATCATGTGCTATATAAATGATTCTATGTAAGCAAATATTAGTCTAACTAAACCGATATTAAAATATGAGAAAATATGTTTATTATGGAAATACTTCCACGTAGCAATTGATACGATGGTTCTTTTTTATTCTGGATAAACTCCGCCTCACCTCAAGGGCTCACACTTTATTATAAAAAACTGATAATAATTAGTTAATATACATGAATGAAATTATAAAATGACTTAAATAAAATATTGAGAACGTGGGAATAGTAAAATTTAAACATCAGGTGTAGCACATATCTGGTGCCTGTTACCTTAGCACATACCTAATGTATGTTACAGTAGCACATACCTAATGTCTGTTACAGTAGCACATACCTAGTGTATGTTACAGTAGCACATGTTATATGTGGCATTTTGCCAAGAACGGGTGTTGGAAATGAATGGGTGTCCAGAGCAATTGGTATTAATTGTTGGCTGGACAAACACTGTAATGATAATGCAGTACTATTCATTGACACCTGGGACCACTTCTACGGTAGAAATGACATGTATGCCAGGGATGGGGTTTACTTATCTAGGGCAGGTGTGGGTTTTCTTGCTAGCTCAGTTGAAGGTGTTGTTAGGACTTTATACTAGGATTAGTTAGAGGTATGGGTTTAGAAATGGAAAATAATAACTATGGAAAATATATATATATATATATATATATATATATATATATATATATATATATAGGATGGGGTCCACCTCTGGTGTCAATTGTGGGACCCATTGCCTCGGAGAAGTGGATAAAAAAACTTCAAGGAAGAATATTTAGATTTCTTTCTGAAGCCATTTGAATATTCCACTTTCCCTACCACCCCATCTTTTTTTTTTTTACAAACTTTATTTCAAGACAAAATACAATGGGGATAAAACAACATAGATAACTCAGAGCTACATGTCAAATACTTCGATATATATATATATATATATATATATATATATATATATATATATATATATATATATATATATATATATATATATATATATATATATATATATATATATATATATAT
>WNWK01055148.1:0-11356 GCA_009830355.1 Cherax destructor
AAGAACTTCAACTGAATTTATTGACTTAAGACTCAGGGAGTTTGACACCAGTCAGTCCATTATCATCATTCTATCATGCAGGAGGAGCCACATGTCTATGGTGCATCCAACAAAATAAGCAGACTCTTGGATGTCACTACCGCCCGCCTCCGGCTGGGTTACAATATCTTTGGCAGGTTAAATCACCACCACCAGATGTAGACCAAACAAAATGTAAACTTTGCCAGTTGGATTATTGTCACACCCCTGCGTCATTATGTACTGGAGTGCGATAAAATTAATGAATTCAGAGACTACTCATTCAGAAATGTTCAAGATATGTCAAAGTATTTTATCCACAGTGGTATATTACAGACCATTCTGGAAAAATACCTGACTTTGCTCCCTGTAAATAAAGCATTGACACGTGTGTGTGTGTGTGTGTGTGTATGTACATGTGTGTATGTGTATGTGTGTATGTATATACATGTATGTGTGTGTGTATATATGTATGTGTATATGTATATGTACTCACCTAATTGTACTCACCTAATTGTGGTTGCAGGGGTCGAGACTCAGCTCCTGGCCCCGCCTCTTCGCTGTCTGCTACTGGGTCTCTGCTCTCCTGCTCCATGAGCTTTATCATACCTTGTCTTAAAACTATGTATGGTTCCTGCCTCCACTATATCTTTCTCTAGTCCATTCCACTTCCTGACTACTCTGTGGCTGAAGAAATGCTCTAACATCCCTTTGACTCATCTGAGTCTTCAGCTTCCAGTTGTGTCCCCTTGTTTCTGTGTTCCCTCTCTGGAACTTCCTGTCACTATCTACCTTGTCAATTCCCCGCAGTATTTTGTATGTCGTTATCATTCTCCTCTGACCCTTCTTTCCTCCAGTGTTGTTAGTCCTATTTCCCAATCTTTCTTCATAAGACAGACCCTGAGTTGTGGAACAACCTTGTCGCAAACCTTTGCACTTTCTCTAGTTTCCTTACGTGCTTGACCAGGTGTGGGTTCCAGACTGGTGCTGCATATTCTAGTATGGGCCTGACGTACACGGTATACAATGTCTTGAACGATTCCTTGTTAAGGTAACGGAATGCTAATCTAAGGTTTGCCAGTCGCCCATATGCTGCCGCGTTATCTGGTTGATGTGTGCCTCGGAGGACGTGCTTGGCGTTATACTCACTCCAAGGTCTTTCTCCTTTGCCGAGTTTGTAGCCTTTGTCTGCCTAGCTTGTACTCTGTCAGCGGTCTTCTTTGCCCTTCTCCGATCCTCATGACTTTGCATTTGGAGGGATTGAATTCGAGAAGCCAACTGCTAGACCAGATGTCGAGCTTGTCCAGGTTTGTTTGCAGCCCTGCCTGGTCCTCTTCCGATGTGATTCTCCTCATTATTTTCACATCATCCGCGAATAGAACACTTCTGAGTCTATCCCGTCCGTCATGTCATTTACATATACCAGGAATAACACTGGTCCTAGGACTGACCCCTGCGGTACACCGCTCGTCACAGGCGCCCACTGTGATACCTCACCACGCACCATGACCCGTTGTTGCCTCCCTTTGAGTATTCCCTGATCCATTCCAGTGCCCTTCCTGTTATACCTGCTTGTTCTTCCAACTTCTTTACTAATCTCATGTGAGGAACTGTGTCGAAGGCCTTCCTGCAGTCCAGGAAAATGCAATCAACCCACCCTTCTCTCTCCTGCCTTACCTCTGTTACTTTATCATAGAACTCTAGGAGGTTTGTTACACAGGATTTGCCTTCCCGGAATCCGTGCTGTCTGGTGTTTATTATCCTGTTCCGCTCAAGGTGTTCCACCATTCTTTTCCTGATGATTTTCTCCAGGACTTTGCACACTATACATGTAAGTGACACCGGTCTATAGTTTAGTGCCTCTTTTCTGTCTCCTTTTTTAAAGATGGGGACTACGTTGGCCTTCTTCCATACCTCAGGTAGCTGCCCAGTTTCAAGGGATGTGTTGAATATTATGGTAAGTGGCACATTCAGTACCTCAGCTCCTTCCCAACAATTAAAATTTCCACCAATAACTCATTACAGTTGTGGCTGGGTGTAGACTAATAGATTGCTCATTGCTTTATAATTTGTTCATGAGTGCAACCATGTACAGACGTAAGTAAATTTACTTACATGATTCATTACCTTGTAACTAGTGAATTCATTACCATTGTACCTTGTTCAGCTATCAAAACTTTGGGGCCCAGTCTCTGGACCCTATATATACCTCTGTAATCTGCAAATACCTTTGTAACTTGTCATGATTGTGACCATCTGAGTTCATTACCTTTGTAACTTGCTCAGCTATCAAACTTTGAGGTCCAGTCCCTGGACCCATTATGTACCTCTGTAATCTTTTGACTACCGCCAACAGGATGGGTATGGGGTGCATAATAAAGATATCAAACTAACTAACTAAAACAACCTTTGCAGACGACACCCGAATCTGCATGACAGTGTCCACCGTTGAAGACACTGCAAGACTCCAAGCAGACATCAACCAAATCTTTAAATGGGCTGCAGAAAACAATATGAAGTTCAATGATGAGATATTTCAATTACTCCGATATGGAAAACGTGAGGAAATTAAAATCTCATCGGAGAATAAAACAAATTCCAACCACACAATAGAGCGAAAAAATAATGTCAAAGACCTGGGAGTGATCATGACAGAGGATCTCACCTTCAAGGACCATAACACTGTAGCAATCGCATCTGCCAGAAAAATGACAGTATAACGATATGTTTTTTTGGAGTGTTCTTGGAGGCGTGGTTGAAATGATAAGTCTTCGGAGGCTTCTTACTTTATTTGTAATAAGGTCGGGTAACAGGCTGCGTGTCTGTGGTCATGGCCAGGTGGGCCATGCCCCTTGCGGAGGAGAGGAGTAGGCCTATTGACTGAGTGAAGTCTGGGCCAAGTGAGAGAGAGGCAGGGGTGAGGCAGACTCACATGGGTATGCCTACAGGCTTGCCCTCTGGCGGAATACTATGGAAACTAGCATGGAACGAAATATGAACTCAGCTGGCAGACAGCATGGGCTGTCTATGCAGACAGTCAGGCTGTCTACATCGCTCGGTCACGCTACCCATGGTCGACCCGACCATGAATGGCATAAAAACTAGGGTCTCTCTCTTAAGAACAGGTCACAGAACACGAAAAAAATACATATATACATAAACATATGGACATAGAAAAAACTTCCTCCAGAGAGGGAAGAAAAAGCGGTGTGCTTCGTGGTCTAAGGCAGTGACCGTCGATGCAGCACTGCACGCCTTCCTGCGTCTGGATACATACTGCAACACGGGAGACATGAGCTGTGGCGTAACAGGGTACGGTCTCCTCTGGAATGTGAAGCAGACATCGTAGTAGTCGCTGCAGGGGTTCACTCAACTGGGGCACAACTGCTGGTGCCCTCGAGTGAGGCGTCGTCAGTAGTCGCAACAGGACAGGACTGGCAAGCGACTCAGGAGGACATTCCTCGACTGGTACTGTCGCTGGGGCTGTCGCTGCTGGCGAGTGTGGAGTGAGTCGTGACAGGGACGACTCGGCGAAACATCTGGAGGTCGTAACAGCATACACCATACTGCAGTGAGTGGGCTAGCAGTCAAAGTGACATCAACTTTGTGCAGGCTGCTCACTGAAGCTGTGACACGAGGCTGACAGTCGCCTGCCAACAGGCTTAACTGCGGCTTGACGAGTGTCATCTCTCGACAGTAGAAGTTATAGCAGAGGGCAGTGTAAGCGTCCCCAGACTGGTCATCTGCAATAACTGGACTGACGGTCTTGGAGGTGAAGTGGAACGGTCTCGATGGGAGAATCTTCGCGGGTACGATTCAGCAAAGGCATCTACGAGCGGCGAACAATAAGAGCTTTCTGTACAAGGGCTCGAACGCTCCTAACTGACGCCTGGACTGACAAATGCAGCTGTCAAGCGCGCGGGTCACACACTGGGTGACAAAGTAACACACAGGTGCTACATAGGACACACGAGAAACTGCACACATACTACACATGTGGTACAACATAGCTTACTAGCAAATGACGCTTTTCTGTGTAAAAATCGTCACTAAGCACAAACATGTGAGAACACTGACTGAGAAAAATAATGAACACTCGACTTATCTTCTCTCAAACTTCTCGACAAATAATGAAAATAAAATGCACATGGTGAAACTACAGCACTCGGGACATCGTATGGGTGATGTAAGGCGTGACATCGCGAGTGATGTCAGCAGACGTCGTGAGGAACGTCAGGCAACATCGTGGGTGACGTCGCGAGGTGACGTTCTGGTGTGACATGATGATGGATGTCATGGGGTGACATCGCGAAGTGACATCAGTGGAGTGACGTCGTGGAGTCGGCAGCATCGTGACGTCAGCAGCATGGTGGTGATGTCATGGGTTGATGTGGGCGCAGATCACAGCGAGTGGCTTGCTGATCTGGCTTACCCACATGGCGTGCTGATCACGTGGCTTGGTCACCGTGGCTCAGTGGCCTCGGACACTCGGATACACAGTTCTGGCAAGAATTCACAAGGAAATTCACAAAAACAGCATAGAGGAGTGGGCAGTGAGTGGTGTATGGTGTGTGGCGGCGTACACTAGGGCGAGCGTGAGTGTCTGGGTGAGAGGCGAGGAGCCCAGCCGCTTCCTACTCTCACCCTACCCATACACAAGGGAGACAACCACACTAGACGCTGAAATCACCACAAACTCACCTCTGAAGTGCTGAAATAGCAGTGCTGAGCTGAACAACAACAGCAGAACATGCTGGCAAGGCTGAACACGTGACTGAGAAACAGCATGGGACGCTGTGGCGTGAAGTCAGTGACGCCATTTCTCGGAGAATTAGACAAATTTCGGCCTGAATCCTGCTTGTACCTGTGTCTGGACGCTGAGATTTGCAGACACGACATCAGGATAACTCGTTGAGAGACGGATGCTTCTAGTGTAGAGTGATGAAGTGGTAGATAACTTCATTCCTCTTAATCCCCTCAACACATCAGCTGCGAGGCACCGCTGGCACCATTTATAACGATATGTTATTTGGCGTTTCTTGGAGGCATGGTTGAAATGATAAGTCTTCGGAGGCTTCTTACTTTATTTGTAATAAAGGTGCGGGTAACAGGCTGCGTGTCTGTGGCCATGGCCCAAGTGGGCCATGCCCCTTGCGAGAGGGAGAGGAGTAGGCCTATTGACTGAGTGAAGTCTGGGCGCCAAGTGAGAGAGAGGCAGGGGTGAGGCAGACTCACATGGGTATGCCTACAGGCTTGCCCTCTGGCAGGAATACTATGGAAACTAGCATGGCACGAAATATGAACTCAGCTGGCAGACAGCATGGGCTGTCTATGCAGACAGTCAGGCTGTCTACAACAGGATGGATAATGAGAACCTTTAAAACCAGGGATGTCAAGCCCATGTTGACACTTTTCAGGTCGCTTGTTCTATCTAGGCTGGAATATTGCTGCACACTAACTGCACCTTTCAAGGCAGGTGAAATTGCTGACCTAGAAAATGTACAGAGAACCTTCACGGCACGCATAACTGCAATAAACCACCTCAATTACTGGGAATGCTTGAAGTTCCTAAACCTGTACTCCCTGGAACACAGGCGGGAGAGATACATTATTATATACACTTAGAAAATCCTAGAGGGATTAGTACCAAACTTGCACACGAGTGTCACTCCCTACGAAAGCAAAAGACTCGGCAGACGATGTAACATCCCCCCAATGAAAAGTAGGGGTGCCACTAGCACGTTGAGAGACAACACAATACGTATCAGGGGCCCAAGACTGTTCAACTGCCTCCCAGCATACATTAGGGGGATTACCAATAGACCCCTGGCTGTTTTCAAGCAGGCACTGGAGAGGCACCTAAAGTTGGTGCCTGACCAGCCAGGCTGTGGTTCGTACGTTGGACTGCGTGCGGCCAGCAGTAACAGCCTGGTTGATCAGGCTCTGATCCAACATGAGGCCTGGTCACAGACCGGGCCGCAGGGGCGTTGACCCCTGGAACTCTCTCCAGGTAAACTCCAGGTAATCAGTATGTCACTATTAAAGACACATCCTCCACGACACTACCACTAGACACCGGAGTACCGCAGGGAAGTGTCCTTGGTCCCCTGCTCTTCCTCTTATACATCAATGATCTTCCCAATGTATCACAACACCTGAAACCAATACTCTTTGCTGACGACACAACTTATGTCATCTCCCACACAAATCTTGCCACGCTTAATACCATTGTTAACGACGAATTAATAAAAGTATCAACATGGATGACAGCCAATAAACTTACACTCAACACTGATAAGACCTTCTATATTATGTTTGGCAACAGAGCAGTTGATCCACAATTAAACATTAAGATCAACACTACACCTATTGCTAAACATAATGAGGGCAAGTTCCTGGGCCTTCACCTTGACAGCAGCCTGAAATTCAGCACCCATATCCAACACATAACAAAGAAAGTGTCCAAAACTGTGGGGATCCTCTCTAAGATACGGTATTATGTACCACAATCAGCCCTACTCACACTATACTATTCACTCATATATCCCTACCTCACATATGCCATTTGTGCATGGGGATCAACAGCAATTACCCACCTAAAGCCAATAATAACCCAACAAAAAGCTGCAGTAAGAATTATCACGCAATCCAACGCTAGGCAGCACCCCCCCTTCCACTCCTCAAAGACCTAAACCTACTCACTGTTTAGAACATCCACACTTACTACTCTGCTATCTACATTTATAGAACCATTAATTCCAACTTTAACCCTGAGCTAAAACACTTTCTTGACAGTTGTGACAGGACCCATAGACATAATACCAGACATAAACATCTCTTTGACATTCCCCGTGTCCGACTAAATCTATAGACAAATTCAATGCGCATAAAAGGGCCTAAAATCTGGAACTCCCTGCCTGAAAACTCTAGAACTGCAGACACAACCTCCATTTTCAAAAGCACCATTAAAAAACATCTTATCTCACTTACGCACCCAACCGGTAGCTAACCACATGAAAACTACTTTATCTTGCACATATCCACAGCAAAATACACTTATTGATATCTGTGATTCCCCTTAATTTGCACAGGACTAACCAAAATTCTAATACAACTATTGCTTCATAATTTTAAGCTAGTCATAAGTTTGCCTAAGACACTCAATATAGAAACTGTATTATGCCAATACATCACCTTTACCATTAATATATAAACTAATTGTTAAATTCTTAAACTAATTGTTAAATTCTTAAATATTTAAATTTCAGTACCTCAATTTTGTAAACCTAGTTAATCACTACAATTACCTAACCTTACTATCTGTATAATCATTGTGTCGCTATTGAGTAAGACCTATCATAAGACTGCCTGAAAAGCCTAGGCATACCTAGGCATATTATTGGCCATCTTGTAATATCTATTTCATAAAATGTATAATTATAAGTACACCCCACCTTGTATATTACTTGAAATAAAGAATTTAGGTATGCCTAGGCTTTTCAGGTAGTCTTATGATAGATCTTACTCAATAGTGACACAATGATTATAATGATATTAAGGTTAGGTAATTGTAGTGATTAACTAGGTTTACAAAATTGAGGTACTGAAATTCAAACATTTAAGAATTTAACAATTAGTTTATATATTAATGGTAAAGGTGATGTATTGGCATAATACAGTTTCTATATTGGAGTGTCTTAGGCAAACTTATGACTAGCTTAAGAATTATGAAGCAATAGTTGTATTATAATTGTATTATAAGTGTTTTAGCTCAGAATTAAAGTTGGAATTAATGGTTCTATAAATGTAGATAGCAGAGTAGTAAGTGTGGATGTTCTGAACAGTGAGTAGGTTTAGGTCTTTGAAGAGTGGGGGGGGGGGTGCTGCCTAGCGTTGGATTGCGTAATAATTCTTACTGCGGCTTTTTGTTGGGTTATTATTGGCTTTAGGTGTCTTGTTGCTGTTGATCCCCATGCACAAATGGCATATGTGAGGTAGGGATAGATGAGTGAATAGTATAGTGTGAGTAGGGCTGATTGTGGTACATAATACTGTATCTTAGAGAGGATCCCCACAGTTTTGGACACTTTCTTTGTTGTGTTGGATATGAGTGCTGAATTTCAGGCTGCTGTCAAGGTGAAGGCCCAGGAATTTGCCCTCATTATGTTTAGCAATAGGTGTAGAGTTGATCTTAATGTTTAATTGTGGATCATCTGTTCTGTTGCCAAACATAATATAGAAGGTCTTATCAGTGTTGAGTGTAAGTTTATTGGCTGTCATCCATGTTGATATTTTTATTAATTCGTCGTTAACAATGGTATTGAGCGTGGCAATATTTGTGTGGGAGATGACATAAGTTGTGTCGTCAGCAAAGAGTATTGGTTTCAGGTGTTGTGATACATTGGGAAGATCATTGATGTATAAGAGGAAGGTACTCCGGTGTCAAGTGGTCGTGTCTATTCTATTCTATTCTATATGATTTGACGGTATGGATCCCGGTCCGGGTCTCTTCCAATTTGGCGACCCGGCATCGGCTCCCAGGTAGGGAAGTGTCATGTATCGACGTTAAAGGTACATGTGTGGTATTCCTTTGGTGGGAAGAGGGGTCCTCTCTGAATCTATGGACAAACGACGTCCCAAAAGGTAGGTTGCTCCAATAGTGGTTTATGCAGGGTGCAACGGAGGCCCTCAGAAGGCCTTCACAGCGACATCAGCGGGGTTGGGGGCGGGTGACGTGCAATGACTGGGAGTAAGGTCTCCAAATCTTTGACGGCCAAGTCCACCAGATGTGTCGCCTCATCTTCCCGGGCCCGCCCCACCGGGGTCATCGGGAAGTGTCTGCGGCGAAGGGGCAATGTAGCTGGGCAGTCTAGCAGGTAGTGCACCAGAGGTGTCGAAACCATCCGGTCACAGTGGGCACAGAGCTCCTCTCTTGCCCGTTCAACGATCCGTGCAGTGGTGGGATACCCTAAGCGTAGGCGGTGGATAGCCACCCTGGTCGTGTCGTGGAGGATGTGTCTTTAATAGTGACATACTGATACCTATTAGTGAGGTAGGATTTGAAGTATGCTAGTGCATAACCTCTTATTCCATAGTGGTCAAGTTTGTGGAGTAGGATGCTGTGGTTTACTGCGTCGAAAGCTTTCCTTAGGTCAATAAAAAGTCCTAATGGATATTCCTTATTTTCGAGTGCTGTGTAAAGCAGGTCTATCATTTTTACAATTGCATAGTTAGTGCTTTTATTTTTCCTGAAGCCAAATTGGCAGGGGTTGAGTATACATTGTGTCGTTATAAACGAGTATAATCACTTGTGCACAAGTTTCTCGAAGATTTTGGATAGCAACGGTAAGTTTGATATAGTTAGTTAGTTTGATATCTTTATTATGCACCCCATACCCACCCTGTGGGCGGTAGTCGAAAGATTACAGAGGTACATAATTGGTCCAGAGACTGGACTCCAAAATTTTGATAGCTGAACAAGTTACAGCGGTAATGAACTAGATCTGGTCACAATCATGACAAGTTGCAAAGGTAATGAGCTCCTATAGTTATTTACGTCTGTGGGGTCACCACCTTTGTGTATTGGTGTAACCCTTGCTGTTTTGAGTAGTGTCGGGAAAGTGCTAGTTTCTAATGATTTGTTAAAAAGTAAAGAAATAGGATATGAAAGGACATGAGCAGCTCGCTTGTATATTAAGAGTGGAACTTGAGACAGATGTCCTGATTTATTTTTAAGTGACTTGATTATCATGGAGACTTCAGTGGGTTCTGTAGGGGCAAGATATAAGGAGGATGGGAAATTCCCATCTAGGTAATCACTTGCTCGGGCATTGGTATCTGGGATTTTACTGGCAAGATTTGATCCTATAGTTGAGAAGAAGTCATTTATCTTGTTTACTGTATCAATAGGCTGTAGTGGTGTTTCGTTTGGTTTAGTTAGGACAATATCCCTATTTTTTTTCTGTTTGTGGGTGCCCATAATCTGTGAGAGTGTTTTCCAGGTCTTTTTTATATCTCCTCTTGTTTCAGTGAATCTGCTGGAGTAGTACAATTGTTTGGCTTTTTTTATTAGTTTGGTGAGAACTGATGAATAGTGTTTAACAAACTCCTTATGTATGAATCCCCGTCTATATTGCTTCTCATATTGATGTTTCTTGTTAATGGATTTTAGTAAGTTGTTAGTTAGCCATGGGCAGCCTAACCGTTTATTCGTAATCTGTTTCATTTTTATAGGACAATGTTGTATAGTCTATGTAATTTATTAAGAAAAGTCTGTCCAATCATCGATACCCTTGGTGTTGGAGAATTCTAAAGCCCAGTCATTATTATGTGTTAACTGGTGTTCTCACACAGGTGTTGTACATACTACTACTGTCACAGGGGTTGAGCAACGCAGGTGTTATAATGATCAACATTGTAGTGATTTTGTGGATATTTACCTGTGAGTCACAAGTTGCTGGTGGTATTGATGGCAACTTAAAGGTTATCAAAACGCAGGAGAATTGATCAATAATAATATGTATTAACTTTAAGTAGAGTTATTTTAGTCAGTCAAGTTACTTTGACTTTGCCAAGTCAAAGTAAGGTTGTGGAGAGTAGCCGAAGAGTTCAAAGTCAGGTCGGTAGAGCTGCACCAGCTGTTGTAAGAGTAACAATGGCACTGTACCGTAGTAGTGTACCGTAGCTTCCCGCGTACCGTTGTAAACATCGAAGCTGTTGCAAGACAATGATAAATATTATGTTAATTTTCATCTTTGAGATGTAAACAGATATTACAGAACTATTGTAACTTGCTGTAACTGCTTTGTAATGTGTTAGTAGACTGTAACTACTGTACCATCACTGTAACTACCTCGTAACTATTGTACCATCACTGTAACTGCCACATAACTACTCTACCATCACTGTAATGCCACATAACTACTCTACCATCACTGTAATGCCACATAACTACTGTACCATCACTGTAACTGCCACATAACTACTCTACCATCACTGTAATGCCACATAACTACTCTACCATCACTGTAATGCCACAAAACTACTGTACCATCACTGTAACTGCCACATAACTACTCTACCATCACTGTAATGCCACATAACTACTCTACCATCACTGTAATGCCACATAACTACTCTACCATCACTGTAATGCCACATAACTACTGTACCATCACTGTAACTGCCACATAAATACGTACCATCACTGTAACTGCCACATAACTACTCTACCATCACTGTAACTGCCACATAACTACTCTACCATCACTGTAACTGCCACATAAATACGTACTATCACTGTAACTGCCACATAACTACTCTACCATCACTGTAATGC
>WNWK01055149.1:0-11356 GCA_009830355.1 Cherax destructor
TAGTCCCAGTGGCTACCACATAGTTAGAAAAGAAAGTAAAACAAAAAAGGAGGCGTAGTAACCCTGATGGCCAGACGTCACTAGAGATTACAAGAACTCAGAAATTTGGACTCATGGGCTTATAAATTATAAAGCACGTTCAGTAATGTCCAGAGACGACCGTTGTAGAGGAAGTAATATGTAATCCATAATCAAAGACAATGAGCCACAATGATCATTGTCCCAAACAACTCGATATTACTAATAGTTCTTAATATACAAAGAAAATTGCCCTACTAAGTGTGGTCTTTAAAATCCTGTTGTATATGTATTTCCAATGCTCTCTCATTCTCTCTCTCTCTCTCTCTCTCTCTCTCTCTCTCTCTCTCTCTCTCTCTCTCTCTCTCTCCTCTCTCTCCTCTCCCTCCTTTTTACACAGGGTTTGACAAGGTTAGGTTAAGGATCTCTCTCTCCACACATACACACACACACCAGACGGCGTACCGCAGGGGTCAGTCCTAGGACCAGTGTTATTCTTGGTATAGTAAACGACATGACGGACGGGATAGACTCAGAAGTGTCTCTGTTCGCAGATGATGTGAAATTAATGAGGAGAATCACATCGGAGGAGGACCAGGCAGGACTTCAAACAGACCTGGACAATCTTCACATCTGGTCTAGCAACTGGCTTCTCGAATTCAATCCCACCAAATGCAAAGTCATGAAGATCGGAGAAGGGCAAAGAAACCGCTGACAGAGTACAGGCTAGGTGGACAAGGGCTACAAACCTCGGCAAAGGAAAAGACCTTGGGGTGAGTATAACGCCAAGTACGTCCCCGGAGCACACATCAACCAGATAACTGCGGCAGCATATGGGCGACTGGCAAACCTAAGATTAGCGTTCCGTTACCTAAACAAGGAATCGTTCAAGACACTGTACACCGTGTACGTCAGGCCCATACTAGAATATGCAGCACCAGTCTGGAACCCACACCTGGTCAAGCACGTAAAGAAACTAGAGAAAGTGCAAAGGTTTGCGACAAGGCTAGTTCCACAACTCAGGGGTCTGTCCTATGAAGAAAGGTTGAGGGAAATAGGACTAACAACACTGGAGGAAAGAAGGGTCAGAGGAGACATGATAACGACATACAAAATACTTCGGGAATCGACAAGGTAGACAGTGACAGGATGTTCCAGAGGGAACACAGAAACAAGGGGACACAACTGGAAGCTGGAGACTCAGATGAGTAAAAGGGGATGTTAGGAAGCATTTATTCAACCCCCAGAGTAGTCAGGAAGTGGAATAGTCTAAGAAAGATATAGTGGAGGCAGGAACCATACATAGTTTTAAGACGAGGTATGAAAAAGCTCATGGAGCGGGGAGAGCAGAGACCCAGTAGCGGACAGCGAAGGCAAGCCAGGGCTGAAGTCTCGACCCTGCAACCACAATTGGTGAGTACAATTAGGTGAGTATACACACACACACACACACACACACACACACATACACACACACACACACACACATGTCAGGGACACGACCAGAGAGAGGGGAGAAGATGAACCAGCAAGACTGGACCTTGTATTCACCCTGAACAGCTCAGATATTGAAGACATAACGCACGAGAGCCCCCTGGGAGCCAGTGACCATAGGTGCTAGCTTTGAGTACATTGTAGAGCTACAGGTGGAGAGGGAAACAGTACCGATAGAGACAAACCAGACTTTAAAAGAGGAAACTACACGGGCTTGAGGAATTTCCTGCAGGACATCCAGTGGGAAAGGGAAATGGAAGGACTGACAATAAATGAAATGATGGAATACGTAGGGGCAAAGTGCAAGGATGCAGAGGAACGGTTTATACCCAGAGGCAAATGTTTAAATGGGAAGGCCAGAAAGAGCCCCTGGTTTACCCAAAGGTGCAGGGAGGCAAAGAATCAGAGTATCAGAGAATGGAAACGGTACAGAAGGCAAAGAACCCAAGTAAACAAAGAGATTAGTAGAAGAGCTAGAAACGAGTATGCACAAGTACGGAGGGAGGCCCAGAAACAGTCGAAAACGACATAGCATCGAAAGTTAAGTCCGACCCGAAACTGATGTTCAGTCACATCAAAAGGAAGACAACAGTTAAAGACCAGGTGATAAGGCTGAGGAGAGAAGATGGGGAACTCACAAGTAATGATCAAGAGGTATGTGAGGAGCTCAACTTGAGGTTTAAGGAAGTATTCACAATGGAGGAAGGAAGGCAGCTGGGTAGACAGGACATGGTTCGTCACCAACAAGGGATGTACCAAGTGCTAGAGGGCATACACACAACTGAGGAGGAAGTGAAGCAGTTACTCAGTGACCTCGATACCTCAAAGGCGATGGGTCCGGACAATATCTCCCCGTGGGTGCCGGGAAGGAGCTGAGGTACTGAGTGTGCCACTTACCACAATATTCAACACATCCCTTGAAACTGGGCAGCTACCTGAGGTATGGAAGAAGGCCAACGTAGTCCCCATTTTTAAAAAAGGAGACAGAAAAGAGGCACTAAACTATAGACCGGTGTCACTTACATGTATAGTGTGCAAAGTCCTGGAGAAAATCATTAGGAAAAGAATGGTGGAACACCTTGAGCGGAACAGGATAATAAACACCAGACAGCATGGATTCCGGGAAGGCAAATCCTGTGTAACAAACCTCCTAGAGTTCTATGATAAAGTAACAGAGGAAAGGCAGGAGAGAGAAGGGTGGGTTGATTGCATTTTCCTGGACTGCAGGAAGGCCTTCGACACAGTTCCTCACATGAGATTAGTAAAGAAGTTGGAAGAACACGCGGTATAACAGGAAGGGCACTGGAATGGATCAGGGAATACCTCAAGGGAGGCAACAACGGGTCATGGTGCGTGGTGAGGTATCACAGTGGGCGCCTGTGACGAGTGGTGTACCGCAGGGGTCAGTCCTAGGACCAGTGTTATTCCTGGTATATGTAAATGACATGACGGATGGGATAGACTCAGAAGTGTCTCTATTCGCGGATGATGTGAAAATAATGAGAGAATCACATCGGAAGAGGACCAGGCAGGGCTGCAAACAGACCTGGACAAGCTCGACATCTGGTCTAGCAGTTGGCTTCTCGAATTCAATCCCTCCAAATGCAAAGTCATGAGGATCGGAGAAGGGCAAAGAAGACCCTGACAAGTACAAGCTAGGCGGACAAAGGCTACAAACCTCGGCAAGGAGAAAGACCTTGGAGTGAGTATAACGCCTAGCACGTCTCCGGAGGCACATCAACCAGATAACTGCGGCAGCATATAGCGTCTGGCAAACCTTAGATTAGCGTTCCGTTACCTTAACAAGGAATCGTTCAAGACACTGTATACCGTGTACGTCAGGCCCATACTAGAATATGCAGCACCAGTCTGGAACCCACACCTGGTCAAGCACGTAAGGAAACTAGAGAAAGTGCAAAGGTTTGCAAAGGTTAGTTCCACAACTCAGGGTCTGTCTTATGAAGAAAGGTTGAGGAAATAGGACTAACAACACTGGAGGAAAGAAGGGTCAGAGGAGACATGATAACGACATACAAAATACTGCGGGGAATTGACAAGGTAGATAGTGACAGGTTGTTTCAGAGAGGGAACACAGAAACAAGGGGACACAACTGGAAGCTGAAGACTCAGATGAGTCAAAGGGATGTTAGGAAACATTTCTTCAGCCACAGAGTAGTCAGGAAGTGGAATAGTCTAGAGAAAGATATAGTGGAGGCAGGAACCATACATAGTTTTAAGACAAGGTATGATAAAGCTCATGGAGCAGGGAGAGCAGAGACCCAGTAGCAGACAGCGAAGAGGCGGGGCCAGGAGCTGAGTCTCGACCCCTGCAACCACAATTAGGTGAGTACAATTAGGTGAGTACACACACACACACACACATAAAACATACGTTAGCATTTTCTTTCATAAATTAGGAAACTTAAGTAATTTCTAAAGCCTATAATGAATTATAGTCACTTAGGAACACTTAAAAACTAATGGTGAATTAAAGCGCTGGAACCAACAACGACGCAGATCTCTTAATCGTTGACTGAGGAATTTCTCGATTCAGATGTCGTACTACAGCCAATAGTAAATAAAATCAGGTGGTGCAGGACAAGCTTTCATTGGTCTAAGTTTTAGTTATATAGACGCAATGACTTGACTAACATTAAGGACGTGTTTCCATAAGACACCTGCTGTCCATGTTCACCTAGCAGTATAAAATAGGTACCTGGGTGTTAGTGGACTGGTGTGGGTCGCATCCTGGGACAAAACTGACCTAATTTGCGGGAAATGCTCTGCATAACGAGCGTCTTTCTATATAGTAGTATGTCGTTGATGTCAGTTATGGTCTGTATACCTTGTACATGTACTTGTAGAAATAGATATTATTACTATTATTATTATTTTTTTTTTCAACAAGTCGGCCGTCTCCCACCGACGCAGTGTGACCCAAAAAGAAAGAAAATCCCAAAAAAAGAAAATACTTTCATCATCATTCAACACTTTAACCTCACTCATACACAATTACTGTCATTGCAGAGGCGCTCAGATACGACAGCTGAGAATAGTCCCTCCCAGCTGTCACTATCTCAGACCCCTCCTTTAAAGTGCAGGCATTGTACTTTCCATTTCCAGGACTCAAGTCCAACTAAATCAATTAACTGGTTTCCCTGAATCCCTTCACAAAATATTACTCTGCTCACACTCCAACAGCTCGTCAGGTCCCCAAAACCATTCGTCTCCATTCACTCCTATCTAACACGCTCACATACGCTTGCTGGAATTCCAAGCCCCACGCCCACAAAACATCCTTTACCCCCCTCCCTCCAACCTTTTCGAGGACGACCCACTACCCCGCCTTCCTTTCCCTACAGATTTATACGCTCTCCAAGTCATTCTACTTTGATCCATTCTCTCTAAATGACCAAACCACCTCAACAACCCCTCTTCAGCCCTCTGACAAATACTTTTAGTAACTCCACACCTCCTCCTAATTTCCACACTCCGAATTTTCTGCATAATATTTACACCACACATTGCCCTTAGACAGGACATCTCCACTGCCTCCAGCCGCCTCCTCCTCGCTGCAGCATTTGCAACCCATGCTTCACACCCATATAAGAGTGTTGGTACCACTATACTTTCGTGCATTCCCTTCTTTACCTCCATGGATAACGTTTTTTGTCTCCACAGATACCTCAACGCACCACTCACCTTTTTTCCTCTATCAATTCTATCGTTAACCTCATCCTTCATAAACCCATCCGCTGACAAGTCAACTCCCAAATATCTGAAAACATTTACTTCTTCCATAATCCCTCTCTCCAATGTGATATCCAATTTTTCTTTATTTAAATTGTTTGATACCCTCATCACCTTACTCTTATCTATGTTCACTTTCAACTTTCTACCTTTACACACCCTCCCAAACTCGTCCACTAACCTTTGCAACTTTTCTTTAGAATCTCCCATAAGCACAGTATCATCAGCAAAAAGTAACTGTATCAACTCCCATTTTGCATTTAATTCCCCATAATTTAATCCCACACCTCTCCCAAACACCCTAGCATTTATTTCTTTTACAACCACATCTATAAATATATTAAACAACCATTGTGACATTACACATCCTGTCTAAGACCTACTTTTACCGGGAAGTAATCTCCTCTCTCCTACACACCCTAACCTGAGCCTCACTATCCTCAAAAAACTCTTTACAGCCTTCAGTAACTTACATTTGCCACATTGCTTCCCTATCCACTCTGTCATATGCCTTTTCTAAATCCATAAATGCAATGAAAACTTCTCTACCTTTATCTAAATACTGTTCACATATAGTACTGTAAACACTTGATCTAACATTCCCTACTCCCAAAGCCTCCTTGCTCATCTGAAAACCTACTCTCTGTCTTACCTCTAATTCTTTCAATAATAACCCTCCATACCTTTCCTGGTATACTCAGTAAACTTATTCCCTTATAATTCTTACAATCTCTCTTATATATCCCTTCCCTTTATATAAAGGAACTTCATGCTCTCTGCCAATCCCTAGGTCCTTCCCCTCTTTCATACATTTATTAAACAAAAATACCAACCACTCCAGCACTATATCCCCCCCCGCTTTTAACATTTATGTCATGATCCCGTCAGTTCCAGCTGCTTTCCCCCTTTCATTCTCGCGCACCTCCCCCCACCCCACATTTTTTTCCTCTAAACGATATTTACCTCCTGGCCAGTACATGAAATTACCGCCTCCCTTTTTTTCATCGACATTTAAAAGTTCCTCAAAATATTCCCGCCATCTACCCAATACCTCCAGCTCCCCATCTACTAACCCCCTACTCTGTTTTTAATAAAATCCATTCGTTCCCTAGGCTTTCTTAACTTGTTTATCTCAATTTTAAAAAATGTTCTTGTTTTCCAAAAATTTCTTGACAATTTTGTTTCATCTCTTTTTTCCTTTTGCCTCTCTCCCCTCTCTTCATCTTTCTTTTACTCTCCATATACTCTGCTTTCTATTAACACTTCTGTTTTGTAAAAACCTCTCATGGGTATCTTTTTCTCTTTAATCACACCCTTCTTTTTTTCCACTCACTCTTTTTTCCCCCCCTGCACCCACCCTCCTATACCCAAAAATTTTCCCCCCCATTTTTCCAATACTGCTTTTAAAAAACTACCAAAAACTCTTTTAACCCCCCACTAGTCATACTTGCATAAACCTTTCCCCCTTGGTTGTTAAAATATCCCCCTTTTAATTCCCCCCCCCTTATTTAAAATTTTCCCCTCTCTTACTTGCTGTTGCCATTTTTTTTTCCCCTCTCCCCTTTCTCTAACTGTTCAAAAATAAATAATGATCCGAAAATCCGTTGCCCCTCTAAAAAAACACCCCAAGCCTACCCATAAACGTTTTTTCCACCAATACATAATCTAACAAACTACTTTCATTACTTTCATATTAAACCTTGTATCTTATTTATCCTCTTTTTCATAAATTATGTTTCCCATTCCAGACCTTTTTCCCACATATTTAATTAAAGGCCCCCCCTTTTTCCCTGACAAAATTACCTACTATCGACCCAAAAATTTTTTTTTCCCCCTTTAAACATTGAAACCCCCCAACCCAAAATTTTCTCTCCTTGGTTTAAAAAACCCCCCCACACTCCTCAACTTTTTCAAAATCTCTCTCTCTCCTCCCCCCTCTTCTCCAGGTGCATAAACACCTTCCCCTTTTCACACCCCAACCTTTTTTTTTACTCCACATAATCCTTGAATTTATACATTTATATTCCCTCTTTACCTGCCATAAAAAATTTTCAACATTTTCCACCCCTTCTTTAGTTCTAACTCTTTTTTAAACCCCCCGATCTAATCCCATTTTTTCTCCCCCCTGAAACTCTCCTACCCCCTTCAGCTTTGTCTCACTTAAAGCCAGGACTTCCAGCTTTTTTTTATTCATAACATCTCCCCAACATCTCTTTCTTATCATTCGCCAAAAAACCACCAAAAATTTAAACATCCCACTTTGACGGTTTTCTTCTTTTTTTCCCCTTTTATTATTTCTTCTTCTTCTTCTTCTTCTTCTTCTTCTTTTTTTATTATTATTATTATTATTATTATTATTATTATTATTGTAACCTTGCAGTGGGTTTTTTTTCTTAATCTTCCTTACCTTTTAATTCCTTTAAATCCTTCCCTATAACAAATATTATCTGTTTATTTGCAAAACCTTTAAATTTGTGGAACTGGTTTTTTTTGTGAAGACCTGAACATTTTTGTAAGACACTGGCATTTGTTTTGAAAAATTGTTTTTGTGAAGACACTTCGTTTTTTTTGAAGACACTGGGCAAATTTTTGTGAAGACACTGGGAAAAATTTTTAGAAGACACCTTGGGGAAATTTGTGTGGAAAAAACTGAACATTTGTGTGGGGAACACTGAGGGGTTTGTGTGAAGACACAAATTTTTGTGAAAACACTGAGCATTTTTTTGAAGACCTGAACTTTTGTGTTAAGACACTGAACATTTGTGTAAGACTGAACATTTGTGTGAAGACACTGTTTTTGTGAAACATGAGCATTTGTGTGAAGACACGAACATTTGTGTGAAGACACTGAACATTTGTGGAAGACACTGAACATTTTTGAAGAATGAACATTTGTGTGAAGACACTGAACATTTGTGTGGCCCGACATTTGTGTGAAGACACGAACATTTGTGTTAAGACACTGCTTTTTTAAGCACTGTTTTTTTTAAAATATTTTTAAAATAAAATTTGGTGTAAAAACACTGCTTTTTAAAAACCGGTTTGGTCTGGGAAAATTTTTTGAAGAACCCACATTTTGTAAACCCTAAAATTTTTCATAAAATTTTTAAAACCCCAAAATTTTTCATGGGTTCTGGATTTTTTAAATTTTTTTAAAAAAATTTTTTTAAAAAATTCATTTGTTCCTAAAATTTTTAAGTGTTTTCCTGAAAATTTTTGGTGTTTTGTAAAATTAAATTTTTAAAAAGCATTTGTTCATCTTTTTTGACCTGTTTTTAAGAAAGCATTTTTTCTTTTGTTAATTTTAAAAACTGTTTTTTTAAAGAATCCCAGACAGAAAGTTTGTGCTATTATTACTTTATATTCAACAGATTCACCTCGTTCTTCTATTCCTTCCCTTGTCTACCTGATATATGTTTATAAATACTATAGGCTATTAGATTTAATTCTTCTTTATTCTTCCTTTGACCTTTTTGGTTCAAAATTTTAAAAACCTCCTTTGGCAAAGACATGGGGGGTTGGGGGTCTTTATTGTTAAACTTTAAAGGGGCTTTTATCTAAAAGGGGAAATGTTCCAGACTGGGAAATCTTTTCCGAGCTGAGGGGGTGACCACCTCTACTTTTTTTTTAGGGTTAATGGACTGATTATATCATCTTTGTTTCGTTACTACTGCTGCCTTTTTATCTGACTGGGAAATCTACTGTGTAGACGAAACGTTTATAATCAAACACCCATTTACCGTGTGTCTTAATCTTCCCCCATTATAAATAAATAATGCCCAAGTTTGATTGTTTACTTATTTCTTTCAGGAAACTTTTTTGATAATTCAAAAAAATTCTCAAAATTTCCCTTTTTTGTCAGTCGTATTTTTTTTTCCTTCAGTTTTATCATTTGGTTCTTACCGGTTGATCCCCGCGGGGGTGTTCCCTGAAAAAGGGTTTTCGCCCCCTTTTAAACTGTTGATTCTTTGACTTCCGGCGCCCCAAAGTTTTTCCTGGTTCAGCTGAAATTATTTTGTCTCAAAATGAAAATATACACACAAAATGTTAAACCCAAATTTTCCCTTCCCTCACATTATAAAACTTCATTTAGGGTATTCATTTTACCCCGCATGTGTGCCAAAAAATTAAGTGGAAAAATTATCACGTTTTTTTAAGTCATCTCTCTCTTGTTGATTGTTCTTTCAGAACAACTTGTTTTGAGGGTACTTTGTTCTGTCTCAACTACTTGTTTTAAAAAGATGATGATCTTGATTACCATCCTTTCCCTTTTTTGGGAAAAATAATCTTTGTATTATAATCATTTTTAAAATACAGTTTATTCCCCCCAACCTCAGTCGCTATTCCTCTGTCCACTGCCAGACTGTCAGCTTGCAGTTTTAAGATAATACTGCTGGTCTTGTTTTTTCTAAATTGCTTTCTTTTAAAAGAAACTGTATATGTTAAAACTTGTTTTTTCCCTTTTTAAACTTATTGGGGGGTTCCCCTCCCTGGGGGGGGTTTAAAAGCTCTTCAAAAAACTCAGAAAAAAAAAGGGGGTTGGGGAATTTAAAAAGGGTTTAAAGTCTGGCAGGAAAAAGATCAAAAAAATATAATAAACCTATTTTATACTATAGAGAGTTACTTTTTTTTTTCGTTTCAGTTTTTTATCTCTGAATGAGATTCACTAACCAGTCCCGGCAATCGCCCAACAGAAAATCTTTTTAACAATGCCACCGGGTTTTCCCCTCTCGTTAATTGGGGGCCAGCTGGGAGGGAAACCCAAACCCCCAAAAAGGGTTGATAAAATTTATGATTTTTTTGTTTTTTTTCTTTTTAAAATTTAAAATTTTAGTGAATCTTAAAAAAAATTTAAATTTCCCAACCCAACAATTTTTAAGAAGAAAATTTTACTTTTAGATCGGTTTTTCAGTACACACACACACACACACACACACACACCCCAAAAAAAAAAAATATATTTTATATATATATTTTATATATATATATATATATATTTATATTTTTTTTTTTATATATTTTTTTAATATCAAAAAATGGACCCCCGGTTACGATCATAAAAAATTCCAGAACGCTGTCCGGGGCCATTACCGGGATTTTTTTGGGAAAAAAATTAAAAGGGGTTTGGGGGTTTTTTACCCCAAAAACCACAAAACCCTTTAAAATTTTTTTTACCCTTTTGCGGGGGGGGTCTAACCGGGGGTTTCCCCTAAAGGGGTTGGGGGAAACCCTTGGGCGTTGGGGTAATCCCCTTTGGGGGGGGAAAGGCCCGTTGAACAGTCTTGGGCCCTTGACCCCTTGTTTCAGGGGTCTCTCTTGGGGTTTCAAAATTTTTGCCTCTTTTTTTTTATAAGGGGGGATTTTGTTTTCGTTTGGGGAAATTCCCCTAATTTTTAAAGTTTTTTATATATTTTTTTCCCCCTTCCCGGGGAAAAAAACCAAAAAACTTCAACCGGGTTTCCCAAAAAATTTGGGGGCTTTATCAACATCCCTGCCATGAAAGTACTCTATATATTCTCCCGGTCCCGTAATTTCCTTTGAAAGAGGCCGTTAGGGGTAAAGCAATATTCCCCCAAAAAGAACAAGCGAGTTGGGAAAGAATCATCAGAAAGCATCTCTTGTTTTGAACCTTCTCATTTCATCCCCATCATTTTTTTTCAGGGTTTTATCTGGCACTGTTGTCAAACTTGAAAGTGGGGGCCCCAGACATTACCCTCCCAGGCCCCCCCATTATTTTTCCCCTTTTTAAAGATCAAAAATTTTGTAACTCAGTTTTTTTTTTTATCTCCCCCCGTTTTTTCCTAACTGGAGATGGGGAAATTTTTTTTCATTTAACAAAATTTTTTTTCTCCCTTGCCCATTGGAAAACGGGTTATATCTTCTTGAAGGTTCCGTGTCCTCAAAGATGACGGGCTCATGCAGATCCCCCTATCGTCCCAAAAATGACACGGGGGTGTGGGTTAAAAACTTTATGTCTGATATGGGGGGGGGGAAAGGATGGGGGAGTCTGTTTTTTTGGGAAAAGCTTTTTTTCCCCCCCGGGGCCCCCCTTTAACCCCCTTTACCAAAAATCTTTTTTTGTTCTTGGGGGGTT
>WNWK01055150.1:0-11355 GCA_009830355.1 Cherax destructor
AATTTGAATGTTCTTGAATACAAGAACTGCGCAGTTCCCTGTTTTAACCAGAACATCAAATTCTTACCTTGCTCGTGTAACTTTGAGCGATGGTGTTGGCTCCACCATATACGGTGGAAATGCTGTCTTGATTGTAGAATGCCGCTGAAGAATCACCGTCTTGTTTCGATGGAGTTCACTTGCGATTGTCTCTACGTTTCTCCTTTTTGCAGTCTGAAGCTGCGCACACTTCTGAATATACTGCAATGTTGATGTTATACACTAAACGCGCTGGAACAGAGTTCTTATCTTATTTCCCGACGTTAGTGGAGATTAAATGATATAACGGACGCGAACGAGTAATGTCTATGTTGATTTACGTCGCCTCGCGCCGCATGACCAATAGAGTCGTATGACCCGTTCTTGCGGTGGCCAAATTCAATCTGACCGCTCGTGCTGCCTTTTGCAGTCTCGTGCAGCCATGTGGTGCCACGAGGTGCCTCGTGGTGCTGTGGTCAGCACAATTCTTGACACACTGTTGACAGTACATCTGGTCTGAATTAAATTGTTTATGCAGCCAGACGCGCCTCCTCTGGCCCTTACCTAAGGGTGGAAAGGGTGAGGGCCCTTAACAAGGGTAGTAAGGGCGCATACCCCCCTCCTTTGGAGAATTTTCTCCACAACTACTGCTACACTGCAATGTAGCAGTAGTAGTTACTATTACTACTACTATTACTACTACTACTACACTGTTGTGTAATATTAGTAGTAGACACTACTGCGACACTACTATACTACACTAGACTACTACACTACACGACTACAACTACTACACTGCGCCGGGAGGGGTGGCACACCTGAGGGGGGTGTGCCACCCCCTCAGCTCTTACACTTACATAGTTTATTTTCTTGTAGCGCTGCTCTGCTTTTATTGGTATTTGGGAAGTTAAATTTTTTTCGGTAATTCCCACACAGTTGTGCCGACGCACCTCAGTACCATCCTCGCAAAGCATTCTGGAAGCCTACTCTATTTACGTAGGGAAACAGGTTTCAGTTATTTAGCATGTGTTTGAGGTTATTTAGCATGTGTTTGAGGTTATTTAGCATGTGTTTGAGGTTATTTAGCATGTGTTTGAGGTTATTTAGCATGTGTTTGAGGTTATTTAGCATGTGTTTGATGTTATTTAGCATGTGTTTGAGGTTATTTAGCATGTGTTTGAGGAAAGTAATGTTTTTTTACTTCTTTGCTTACGAGAACTGGTGGTGATTACCTGTTTGCAGTTAACGGAGATTCTAGAAGTATGCTGTGTGTGTGTGTGTGTGTGTGTGTGTGTGTGTGTACGTACGTAATCACATAAATATTTACTCACCTATTTGTGGTTTCAGGAATCGATTCATAGCTCCTGGCCCTGCCTCTTCGCTAGTCGCTACAAGGTCCACTGTCTTTCCCTTCTCCATGAGCTCTATCGTACCTCTTCTTAAAACAATGTATGGATACTGCCTCCACTACACTCTCCAGACTGTTCCACTTCCTGACAATTCTTTGACTGTAGAAGTACTTCCTAATATCCCTATGAATCATCTAAGTTTTCATCTTTCAGCTGTGACCCCTTGTTGCTGTGTCCCATCTCTGAAATAGTCTATCTCTATCCACCTTGTCAGTTCCTCTTAGTATTTTGTGTGTCTTATCATGTCCCCATTATCCCTCCTGTCCTCCAGTGTTGTCAGATTGAGTTCCCTTTAACCTCTCCTCGTAGGACATAGCCCTCTGCTCCGGCACTAGTCTTGTTGCAAACTTTGCACTTTCTCTAATTTCTTGACTTGCTTAACCAGGTGTGGTTTCAATACTGGTGCTGCATATTCCAATATGGGCCTGATATACAAGGTGTACAGCGTCGTGAATGACTCCTTACTTGCCAAAACGCTATTCTTAGGTTTGCCAGGCGCCAACATGCTGCAGCAGCTATTTGGGTGATGTGCGCTTCTGGAGATGTGCTCGGTATGATGATCACCCCAAGATCCTTTTCCTTGAGTGAGTTTTGCAACCTTTGACCTCTTAGGCTGCACTCCATCTGCAGTTTTCTTTGTCCTTCCCAAAACTTCATAACTTTGAACATGGTGGAGTTAAACTCCATTAGCCATTTGCTGGACCAGGCTTGCAGCCTGTCCAGATATCCCACTGTAGGGTTACCTCATCGTCGTCCGTTTGTATTCTCCCCGTTAGCTTTACATCGTCTGCGAACAGGGACACCTCTGAATTTGTCCCTTCTGTCATATTCACATACACAAGAAACAGCACTGGAGGCTTCTGGAACCCCACTGGACACATTAACCCACTCTGACATCTCGTCTCCTACCAACACATGTTGTTTCCTTCCTGTCACGTATTTGCTGATCCAATGCAGTACTTTCTCTGTTATTCCTGCCTGCTCCTCTAGCTTTTCAACCAGTTTCTTGTGTGGTACCGTGTCAAAAGCGTTCTTACTGTCCAAGAAGATGCAGTCTTCCCATCCTTCTTCTGTCTCATTAATGTTACCATGTCGTAGAACTCCAGTAGGTTTGTGACACAGGATTTCCCTTTCCTGAAGCCATGCTGGTTATGTATGAGCCTGTTCCTTTCTAGGTGCTCCACTACTCTTCTGATAATCTTCATAACTTTACATACTATATATGTCAGCGACACAGGTCTATTGTTTAGTGCTGCCTGTCTCTACTTTCTTAAAAATCGGGACTACATTTGCTGTCTTCCACACCTCAGACAGTTGTCCTGTTTCGATAGATTTATTGAAGATTTTTGTTAGTGGCACACGCAGTACATCTGCTTCCTCTCTCAGAACCCAAGGAGAGATATTACCTGGGCCTACAGCTTTCGGGGCATCTGTTTTTCCTTAGCAGTTTCATCTCCTCCTCGATTGTGTGTAGTGTGTCCAGCACTTACTGCTGTACCCTACCACCTCGGTTTGCTGGACACCTCTCTCTCTTCACTGTGAATTCCTTCCGGAATTGTGAGCTGAGCTCCTCGCATGCTACTTAGTCGTTCCCTGTGAGCTCCCCTTCCTTCCTCAGCATGATTACCTAGTCCTTGCTTGTTGTTTTCCTACAACAACTTAGGGTCAGATCTGTTTTTTGATGCTATGTTATTCTCGTATTGATGCTCCTTATCCATGCATATTCATTTCTGGCTCTTTGGCTCAACTCCGTTTTCCTGGGTCCTTTGTGTTTGCTGCCCCCCCTCCCCTCCATCTCGAGTCTGCGCACTCTTGTTAGTACCTGCCCTGCCTTCCCTTCCTGCCTCTGACACTTTTTTACTCTTCCTTTCCGTTGTTCTCTTTCTTTTTTGTGTTCTGTCATGGTCAAGGTACACTCACTGTTATTTTCGGGAACCCTTTAACAGTGGTTTACACTGCAGGATCTTTATTCGCATCATTTGTCTTGAATGCCAATTTCATTGGCAGTTCTTTTCCCTCAAGTACCACCCAAGTCTCCGAAAATTTGGGAGTTGGGTCCTGTCCTGCTGCCGCGACGATGCTCTCACTATTTTACTACCCCCCTGTCTTCTTTCGTCTAAGGTCTTTGCTCTTTTTCCTCCTTTAATCCCCTCATTTTTCGGTGTTGTTCTTATACCCAGCATCTTGCTCCTATCGATCACCTCTACATTTCGCTTCAACACTTTCAATTCCTCTGCCATGTTCTGCATCCTTGTGTGTGTGTGTGTGTGTGTGTGTGTGTTGTTTTGTATGTTTGTGTGTGTTTGTGTTTGTGTGTGTGTGTGTGTGTGTGTGTGTGTGTGTGTGTGTACTCTTATGTATTTTCACATTTTTATGGCTGCAGGGTTCGAGTCTCAGCTCCTGACCCCGCCACTCAACTTCCCACTTTACAGATTCACTTCTGCCTTGCGTCAATAAGTCGAGGGCCCTATCCTATCCATGTGTGTGTGTGTGTGTGTGTGTGCGTTACATGTTGTCAAAGGCACGTGTCCAGACACACTTCGCCTGTGTGTATGAGTGGGAAAGAGAGAGAGAGAGAGAGAGAGAGAGAGAGAGAGAGAGAGAGAGAGAGAGAGAGAGAGGGGAAGAGGGAGGGAGAGGGGAAGAGGGAGGGAGAGGGGAAGAGGGAGAGAGAGAGGAAGAGGGAGGTAGAGAGAGTGAGAGGCGACGAGGGGAAGGTAGGGACGGGCGAACAATTGTGAGCAAGTGAGAGTGAGAGAGAAAGAGAGAGATAAAGAGAGAGAGAGAGAATGTGTACTCACCTATTTGTGGTTGCAGGGGTCGATACATAGCTCCTGGCCCCGCCTCTTCACTGGTCGCTACTAGGTCCCCTCTCTCCCTGCTCCATGAGCTTTATCATACGTCGTCTTAAAACTGTATGGTTCCTGCCTCCACTGCATCACTTGCCAGATTATTCCACTTCCTGACAACTCTATGACTAAAGAAATACTTCCTAACATCTCTTTAACTCATCTGACTCTTCAACTTCCAATTGTGAAGCCTTGTTTCTTTGTCCCATCGCTGGAACATCCTGTCTCTGTCCACCTTGTCAATTCCTCGCAGTTGCATGTCGTTATCATGTCTTCCCTATCCCTCCTGTCCTCCAGTGTCGTCAGGCCGATTTCCCTTAACCTTTCTTCGTAGGACATTGCCCTGATCTCTGGAACTAGCCATGTTGCAAACCTTTGCACTTTCTCTAATTTCTTGACGTGCTTGACCAGTTGTGGGTTCCAAACTGGTGCTGCATACTGCAATATGAGCCTGACGTACACGGTGTATAGTCTTGAACGGTTCCTTAATGAGGTATCGGAACGCTATTCTCAGGTTTGTCAGGCGCAGATATGCTGCAACAGTTATCTGGACGATGTGCGCTTCAGGTGAGGTTTGCAGTCTTTGGCCACCTATCCTATACTCTGTCTGCGGTCTTGCCCTTCCCTGATCTTCACGACTTTGCATTTGGCGGGGTTAAATTTGAGAAGCCAGTTGCTGGACCAAGCTTCCAGCCTGTCCAGGTCTGTTTGTAATCCTGCCTGGTCCTCATTTGATTGAATTCTCCTCATTAACTTCACATCATCTTCAAACAGGGACATTTCTGAGTCTTTAGTTTCCGTCATGTCATTCATATAAATACAAAATAGCACAGGTCCTAGGACTAACTCCTGTGGAACCCCGCTCGTCACAGGCGCCCACTGTGATACCTCGTCACGTACCATGACTCGTTGTTGCCTCCGTCAGGTATTCTCTGATCCATTGCAGTGCCCATCCTGTTATACGTGCCTAATCCTCTAGCTTTTTCACTAATCTCTTGGGAGGAACTGTGTCGATGGCCTTCTAGCAGTCCAAGAAAATGCAATCTACTCACCCCTCTCTCTTTTGTCTTACTTCCGTTACCTTGTCATAAAACTCCAGTAGGTTTGTGACACAGGATTTGCCTTCCATGAATCCGTGCTGGTTGTCGTTTATAAGCTTGTTCCGTTCTAGGTGCTCCACCACTCTCCTCCTGATAATCTTCTCCATGACTTTGCATACTATACACGTCAGTGACACTGGTTTATAGTTTAGTGCCTCGTTTCTGTCTCCTTTCTTAAAAATGGGGACAAAATTTGCCGTCTTCCATACCTCAGGTAGTTGGAAAAATAAACACATAAGCAGTATAATGTGATCCTTTATTGACAACGTTTCGCCCACGCAGTGGGCTTTATCGAGTCACAAACAGATCTGTTTGTGACTCAATAAAGCCCACTGCGTGGGCGAAACGTTGTCAATATAGGATCACATTATACTGCTTATGTGTTTATTTTTCCATTGTGTCTGCATTTTATTCCATTTATTTCCACCTCAGGTAGTTGCCCAGTTTCAATGGATGTGTTGAAAATTATGGTTAGTGGCACACACAGCGTCTCTGCTCCCTCTCTAAGGACTCATGGAGAGATGTCCGGTCCCACCGTCTTTGAGGTATCAAGGTCATTTATTCACCTCCTCCTCGGTTGTGTGTATTTCATCCAATACTTGTTGATATATTCCTTGTTGATGTCCCCCTCTGTTCTGAACTCCCTGAGACCGTTCTGTCTCCACTGTAAATACTTCCTTAAATCTCATGTTGAGCTCCTCACATACTTCTTGGTCGTTTCTTGTGAGTTCCCCACCTTCTTTCCTCATCCTGATTACCTGGTATTTGACTGTTGTCTTCCTCCTGATGTGGCTATACAACAACTTCGGATCAGACTTGACTTTCGATGCTATGTTGTTTTCGTACTGTCGCTGGGCCTCCCTCCTTCGTGCATACTCGTTTCTGGCTTTTCGACTGATCTCTATATTTTCCTATGTCCTTTGTCTTTTGTACGTTTTCCATTCTCTAGTGCACTTAGTTTTTGCCTCCCTACACCTTTAAGCAAACCAGGGGCTCGTTTTGGTCTTCCCATTATTTCTGTTGCCCTTGGGAACAAACCTTTCCTCTGCCTCCTTGCATTTTGATGTTACATAGTTCATCATTTCGTTTACTGACTTTCCTACCAATTCTCTTTCCCACTGAACTTCCTGCAGGAAGTTACTCATACTGGCGTAGTCCCCCCTTTTGTAGTTTGGCCTTTCCCATCCTACTCCTTTTACCCTCTCCACTTGTAACTCTGTGAATTCAAAGCTCAGTACCACGTGATCACTATCTCCAAGGGGACTTTCATATGTGATGTCCTCGATGTACCAGCTACTCAGGGTAAACACAAGGTCCAGTCTTGCTGACGTATCCTTCCCTCTCTCTCTCTCTCTGGTAGTCTCCCTAACATGTTGATGCATGAGGTTTTCCAGTACCACATCCATCATCTTGGCTCTCCATGTTTCGGGACTCCCATGTGGTTCAAAGTTTTCCCAATCAATGTCCTAGTAATTGAAATTGCGTGACCTCTTCTGTCCACCTCAGCTAGTGTCCACCATTGCTCTGTTGTTCTCTTAATATTCTATCCCTCCTGTCCTCCTGCAGTTCTGTGGTGAGTTATATATCACTGCAATGACTAAATTATGTCCCCCAGACTGAATTGTACTTACTATGTAGTCCCTTTCGCCAATTTCGTCTATTCCTTTCATTTCCTCAAACCCCCATCGGTTTTTAATGAGCAGTGTAACTCCTCCTTCCCCTCTATCCGGTTGGAATATTTTGTCTGTTATTATCCCGGTGAGTTTTGTTTCTGTGACTGATATGATGTCTGGGGACATCTCCTTGATTCTTTTAGGCCTCTCCTCGCATTTATTAGTTATTCCATCTGCATTCGTATACCAAACCTTCAACTTCTTTTCTAAAACTGTGGTCTGGAGAGAACGTTGGGGTTGGGGGAGCGGGAGCCCTGACGAGGACCTGTGCCGTGTTGCCGTGGGGATGAAGTTTAGGGTGAGGGTTGTGGGGGAAGAGGGTACAGTGTGTGGGTTTTGGTTTAGATTGTTTGCTTTGGGGGTGGTTCTATAGGTCGTTGTGTTTGCTCATCCTCCTGAGTTTGGGTTGTGCTCATCTCTGTCATTACCCCTCGTTCCTTCATGCACCTTTGTATACTCTTTCAGTTTCTGCCTATCTTCTTGTGTTCTGTCTCGGTCGAGGTACACCCTCCGGTACTTCTGTATGTACCATACTCGTGCTTTCTCCTGCAGGATCCTGTTTCAGGCTGATTCTGCCTTAAAAATCAGTTTGACAGGCCTTTTTTTTCTTCTTGCAAAGCACCCAATTCTCAGAAACTTTGTCAACTGGGTCATGTCATCCTCTCCTATTGCTTTCATGATACTTTCAATTGTTTTTTTCTCCTCCTGTCTTCTTGCTTCATAAGTTTCCCCTTCAACTTCCTGGAGCCCATAGACAAAAACTGACCTCTTCCTTACGTCCTCCCATTGTATTTCCCTTTCCATCCCCTGTGAGTGTACGTGTGCGCGCGCGCTTTTGTGTGTGGCGCGCGCGCGTGCATGTGTGTACGTTCGTGCGCGCGCGTGCGCGTGGGCGTGCATGCACTCTCTCGTGTGTACGTAAAGGCTTGGATTTATAGTACGTGCTCTACCACATGCAACCTTCCCACCGAGTTGAAAAATAACAAATGAATATTTATTTCGTGTGTTATTTAGTTATGGTGTCCAGGGTAAGCTGTGAGTGACGACGCAGGGTTCAGGGATGTCAACAAACCGTTTATATCTGTCATCTGTGTTCATCTGTGCGTAGCTGTTTTGTGTTCATCTGTGCGTAGCTGTTTTGTGTTCATCTGTGCGTAGCTGTTTTGTGTTCATCTGTGCGTAGCTGTTTTGTGTTCATCTGTGCTAGCTGTTTGTGTTCAACTGTGCGTAGCTGTTTTGTGTTCAACTGTGCGTAGCTGTTTTGTGTTCATCTGTGCGTAGCTGTTTTGTGTTCATCTGTGCGTAGCTGTTTTGTGTTCAACTGTGCGTAGCTGTTTTGTGTTCAACTGTGCGTAGCTGTTTTGTGTTCAACTGTGCGTAGCTGTTTTGTGTTCAACTGTGCGTAGCTGTTTTGTGTTCAACTGTGCGTAGCTGTTTTGTGTTCAACTGTGCGTAGCTGTTTTGTGTTCAACTGTGCGTAGCTGTTTTGTGTTCAACTGTGCGTAGCTGTTTTGTGTTCATCTGTGCGTAGCTGTTTTGTGTTCATATATGTGTAGCTGTTTTGTGGTCGTCTGTGTGTAGCTGTTTTGTGTTCATTTATCTGTAGATGAACTTTTTTCATCTAGATGTAACTTTTTTGTGTTCATTTGTGAATAACTATAATGTGCTCATCTGTTTGTAAATTCGTCTATGTGTAGCTGTTTTATGATCATGTGTGTGTATCTGTATTGTGTTGATCTGCGTATAGTTGTTTTGTGTTCATGTGTGTAGTTGTTTTGTGTTCTTATGTGTGTAGTTGTTTTGGGTTAATCTGCCCTTAATGGTTTTCATTAGTCTAGGTTTTTTCCACCTGTGAATACCTAAATCATGCAATTTCTCATTCACATGCGACATCTTAGTAAATAAATGTTTGATAATTGCTATATATATGTGTGTAGTTATTGTGTGTTTAGTTGTATGTAGTTCTTTTGAGCTCGTATGTGGGGCGTTTTGTTCAGTGTGCTTTTTTTTTTATCTTCGTCGGTGTGGTTCTGTTCTGTTCATCTGCGTGTAAATGCGCCTTCTGTGAGCAATTATTTTGTTACGAGTTTGAAGCTATTTGGTGATTGTCTTTATGGAATAGTTCTATGCTCATCTCAAACGTTATTTTCGGATGATTTGTGTGATTTTTTTTTTCAGGATGATGCAAAATTGCATTAAAGTTAAGTTTTGTATGTCCTAAAGAATAGTTAATTCACTTTCTTTTGAACAGGTAACTAGTTACAGGTCAAAAAAAAAAAATTTTTTGATTAAACTCCATCCGTGTTTCTTAGTTGGATTTTGACAACGAAAACCTACGTCTAGGTTTTTGGTGTCTATGACTTATCTCTAAAGCTGCAAACATTTATATATACTGAATTCAGGCCGTTTGGACAACACGTCAATTCGGTATGTAACATAACTCGACTGTCATTGTTGTTCTCAACATAACATTTAGACAGTAGCTTTGATATTAATCCATATTACAATATTAATTACGAGAGCTATGGGCAAACCCGATTACTCGGCCTGTTTCTAAGGAAATCTGCTCTCATAACCAACACTGCAATACCGTAATAAAATAATAAAGTTTTTTGTCCGGGGTAAAAAATACAGACAATAGCTTAAATATTTATTTCTACTAGTAAAACTATATAAATAGTACAATAATCTGTACAATAAAATATAAAAGCACGAGTATGATCTTTGTACATAAGCTAATTATAATTTGTACTAAGGTATAACAAAATACATTGTTAAGTCTCACGACTAACCAGTCTAATGTCACACGACATTCTAATATCACAAAACCTGACAATACTGTCACACGACAACCATTTAGTGTCACGATATCAACACCACAAGACACCCTTGTCACCGCATTATAACACTTTCTCAACCGTGTCACACACGACACCCTTGTCAGTGTCACTCGACACACAGTCTCTCCGTGTCACAAGACACCCTGTTCGCCGTGTTATAACTCCCTTTCTCATCCGTGTCACAAGACACCCTTGTCTTTGAGTTATAACACCTTCTCGTCCGTGTCACAAGACACCTTTTCTCTGTGTCAAAACTTTCTCTCAGTGACACCCGTCGTATGGCCATACTGGCCAACAGGCCAGATGAAGCCAGACCAGCAGGAAACTAAGTCCAGTCGTTGTGCCAGCAGGAAACTAAGTCCAGTCGTTGTGCCAGCAGGAAACTAAGTCCAGCTGGAGTAACTTAGTGAGGCAGTCAGGTAACTGAGGCCGTCGAACTGTGGACTCAGTGAAGCCGTAGTGAATACTGGAAACTGAGTAGTAAGCAAGCTGTAGCTCAGTCGTCGTGGATCATATGCCTTTATGCCAGGTTCCACCCCCTGACACAAACTATGGTGACGTCACACCGGGCGCTGCAGCCCAGTAATACTGGACGTGCAGTGCCAAATGGTCCGTCAACCATTCAACCCAATTACCTTGTTCAGGGGTTCGCAACAATCCCCATTAAATCCTGGGGATTAAAATGGAAATTTATAAAGACTTCTTTTTATAGATGGTCTTGAGTGCAGGTGGTCAGAGATAAAAAAAAGGAGAACACTTTTATATATCTCGGGAACACAGAAACCAAAAAAATCATTGCTGACATAAAAATTTCATTGCATCCTGGAAATCTGTTTGTTCCCCATTCTTGGAAACCGGCTCTTGCCCTTCCCCTCCTGCGTCTGGGAAATCTACTTCTGAAATACCTGGAAACACATTCGAGACCCCACTTAGAATCCAACTCGATGCATCCCAGGACACCCTCACTTGGCCTTCTTAGAAACTCTATTAAATATTGAGTCATAAAGTAAAGATTTTCGTTTTCTCTCTCTCTGCGAACTATGATACGTAAAGCAGAATTTAGCTAAAAAAAAAAAAAAAAAAAAAATCTACGTTAGGTGTAGCTAGGTTAGGTGAGTTTAAGTTTTTTTTTTTTTTTTTACGGGTTATTGTGTATTTTTTTTACATTTTATTAGTTTTTCGGTACATGTAATACATATACAAACTCAAAACAATCAAATGTGTATAAACGCAAAGAACATTAACAGTGAGTAACCTTTCCAACATCAATGGAAATAAATGCTATGTCACAAACAACAGCTCAATACAAACTTCGTGCAAGGTGATAAAATTGACATACAACAAAAGGTACACCCAGTGCCGAGACCCGACACCGATATAATTCCTAGTAATATTTTTACCATAAACAGATATGAATCGTCCTTACAAATCATTAAGGACATGCATCCTACCTATGCCACAAATCC
>WNWK01055151.1:0-11354 GCA_009830355.1 Cherax destructor
CTTTTCCTTTCAATTTCCCCAACCAGTCTATAAAAAAAGAATAATAAAGACAACAACAGCAACAATAATTTTAATAATAATAATGATAATAATATACACCTGAGAGATGTTTCTCTCTGCTTATATACTAATTTACTTTAACCCTAATTTTAAATTTAAATTTTGTGAACAGGTTATAATCAGTCTTATTAACTTTTTTTCATTGCTTAACCTTTGTGCCTTTATCTCTGCAACATAGTGCAAAAACATTCATTTTTAATATAGCTAACGTTTATTCATAAATTCCCGGTCCATAAATGAAAACCCCCCAAAAAAAAAAAAAAATTTTGGGAAATCAAACAAAGCAGCTACTCATGAGACGCGATCACCTGGCAAAAAAATTTTGAAATGAATGGTTCAGAAAACGGTTGGAAAATTAGACCTTGAAAATTTTTACTTTATTGAAAAAATTTTCCCCACAGGGGCTTTAGCCATAAAAAGGAAAGGAAAAGAAAAAGAGGATTTTGAGGTGGTCAGCCCTCCCGAGTGGGTTTTGTGGCCCATCAATTTTGTAAAGAATGTGAAAAAGGGCATATACAGACGGGAGGGGGCACCCTTTAGGGGGTGTAAAACCCCCAAATGGGGGAATGGTGTGCCCAAAATTGTCAATTTAAACTGTGGTTTTTTGCCATTCTTTTCACCCGTCGACACGGGAAATTTTTTTTAATACAGGGTTTCTTCCTTCCTTTTCCCTTGGGCGCCTTTCCAATTGGGAAAAGAACCCCCCTCAACTGCTCTCTGCATCCCTTTTCCTTTGCTTCCCTTTTCCCCTATTTATTATATTCAAGTTGATGGACTGACAACATCGACTCAAAATTTAGGGATGACCCCCAAACTCCCCCTTCCCCCACGTTCTTTTTTAATTGGCCCCTGTGTGGCCTTTCCTCAAAAAAATCAAGTGTTCATATTTTCTAATTTCAAAAAAATTTTGGGGGGTCACTGCTACAACCTGGCCAGTACACCTGTGTTGTTAATGTCTCCCATACTATGTTGTGATGAACTGCGATGTATGGACATTACCATTTATCACAACATGAATTAAGGCATAATGTATTTCAGTACGTCATGAATCGTGTGAAGAGGTTTCAGAGAGGTTAAGAGAATAAATATATTGAGGAAATATCGAATGGGTGATGATGAATTGTTCACGGAATTTCATTCTTGGGAGAAGCAATAATGAGATCATTGAGTGGTGTTGCACCGAAGATAACATGAAGGAGCGATTGTATATGAAGGAAATGAGTAGAAGGAAGTGGGTGTGGATGGAATTTAGTATAAATGAAGAGAGTATGAAGAACTTGAGAAAGAAGGCAATGAGAAAGATGGAAGTAAATTTGATGAATGTGAATATGAAACGAGGAGAATGAACGAGAATATGAAGAATTGAGATTACAAAGAATGTAAACACAAAGTATGAAAGAAATGAATGAGGCAATAAGTAAGTAAATATTGGGAAACTTATAATGAATTAAGATTGAAATATGACGCAGTCTGAAAATACAGAAATATTTCATGATTGTGTTCTGGCAGAGTATAGGATGATTGTTGGAGTACTTTGGGAGAATATACATGGAGTATACCTGGAGAGGGTTTTGGGGTTAACGCTCCTCCGCGGCCCGGTCTGAGACCAGGCCTCGTGGTGGATCAGGGTCTGATCAACCAGTACCTGAACAGCCCGGCAGTTCAGGTACTGACTTTAGGTGCCTGTCCAGCGCCTTTCTCTGAAGACAGCCAGAAGTCTATTGGTAATCCCCTTATGTATGCTGGGAGGCAGTTGAACAGTCTCGGGAACCTGACTGCTGTATCTCCGCCAGAGTCTTTTGCTTTTAAATGAGTGATTTTCGTGTGCAAGTTTGGTACCAATCCCCAGGATTTCCCAAGTGCATATTATCATATATCTTTCCTTGCTCTGTGTTCCAGAGAATACATATCAAGGGAGTTCAACCGTTCCCAGTAATTTAGGTGCTTTATCGTACTTATGTGTGCCGTGAAAATTCTTGTATACTCTCCGTCAGCAATTTCGCCAGCCTTGAAGGGGGCAGTTAGTGTACAGCAGTATTCCAGCCCAGAGAACAAGGATTTGAAGAGAACGGCCATGGGCTTGGCGTCCCAATTTTGAAGATTCTCATTATTCATCCTATCGATTTTCTAGCAGATGCGGTAGATACATTGTTGTGGTCTTTGAAGGTGAGATTCTCTTGACATTATCACTCCCAGGTCCTACACGTTAATTTTTCGTTCTATTATATGGTTAGAATTTGTTGTATTCCCTGGATATAGTTTTGATTTCCTCAAGTTTTCCATATCTGAGTAGTAGAAATTTCTCTTCTCATTGAACTTCGTATTGTTTTGAGTGGCCCATTTGAAGATTTGGTTGATGTCCGCTTCGAGTCTTGCGGTGTTCGATGGAGGACACTGGTCATGGCACTGAGTGTCATGTGCAAAAGGAAGACACGTCAGATATGAGGATGAGGAATAGGATGTGAGCGAGTACTGTGCCTTGTGGAACAGAGCTTTTCACCGTAGCTGCCTCAGACTTTGTTTACTACTACTCTAGTCTATTTGTTCAATATCTCCCGTGGGTCTCGGGAAGGAGCTGTGGTTCTGAGTGTGCCATCACTATGAATATTCAACACATCCCTTGAAACTGGGCAGCTACCTGGAGATATGGAAAAAGGCCACGTAGTCCACATCTTTAAAAGAGACAGATAAGAGACACAACCATAGACCAGTGTCACTTACGTGTATAGTATGCAAAGTCTTAGAGAAAATCATCAGGAAAAGAATGGTGGAGCATCTGGAGCAGAACAGGATAATCAACGACAGACAGCACGGATTCAGGGAAGGCAAATCCTGTGTAACAAACCTCCTGGAGTTCTATGATAAAGTAATGAGGTAAGGCAAGAGTGAGAAGGGTGGGGTTGGACTGCATTTTCCTGGACTGCAGGAAAGGCCTTCGACACAGTTCCTCATATGAGATTAGTAAAGAAGTTGGAAGACCAAGCGTGTAAGGGGCCAGGAAGGCACTGGAATGGATCAGGAATACCCCCGTGGCGCAACAACGGGTCATGGTGCATGATGAGGTATCACAGTGGGCGCCTGTGACGAGCGGCGTACCGCAGGGGTCAGTCCTAGGACCAGTGCTATTCTTGGAATATGTGAATGACATGACGGACGGGATAGACTCAGAAGTGTCTCTTGTTCGCAGATGATGTGAAATTAATGAGGAAAATCACATCGGATGAAGACCAAGCAGGACTTCAAAGAGACCTGGACAAGCTTGACATCTGGTCTAGCAACTGGCTTCTCGAATTTAACCCCACCAAATGCAAAGTCATGAGGATCGAGAAGGGCAAAGAAGATCGCTGACAGAGTACAGGCTAGTGGACAAAGGCTACAAACCTCATCAAAGGTGAAAGAGTCAAAGCAGCACACGCCACATCTCCGAAACATACATCAACCAGATAAATCTCACGGCAGCATATGGGCGACTGGCAAACGTTAACATTATCGTTCCATTACCTTAACAAGGAATCGTTCAAGACACTGTACACTGTGTACGTCAGGCCCATACTAGAGTATGCAGCACCAGTGTGGAACCCTACACCTGGTCAAGCACGTCAAGAAATTCAGGGGAGAAAGTTCAAAGGTTTGCAACAAGGCTAGTTCCACAGCTCAGGGAATGCCATATGAAGAAAGGTTGAGGGAAATGGGACAACAACACTGGAGGACAGAAGGGTTGGGAGGAGACATGATAACGACATAAAAAAATACTGCAGGAATCGACAAGGTAGATAGTGACGGGATGTTCCAGAGAGGGAAAAAGAAAAAAGGGGGAAACCAACGGGAAGCTGAAGACCAGATGGTCAAAGGGGGAAAAATTTCTTCAGCCAAAATAGTCAGGAAGTGGAATAGCAGAGAAAGACATAGGGATGCAGGAACCATACACAGTTGTAAGACGAGGTATGATAAAGCTATGGAGCGGGGGAGAGAGATCCCCGGGCGGGCACCCAGAGGGGGCCGGGAGCTGAGTCTCGACCCCTGCAACCAAAATTTGGGGTGAGTAAAATGGTGAAAAACAGGCCCACACCCCTCTTTCCCCTCCCCCCCCCCTCACCTCCCCCCCTTTTCCCCCTAAACCCCCCATCCTCACCCTCCTTCTCCCCCTCTCCCTCCCCCATTTTTCCCCCATCTCTGTTCCCCCTCCTTCACTCTCTCCTCATAATCCCCCTTTTCCTCCAGTTTCTTTTCCCTTCCTCCACCCCCAACAAACACTCAGGCAATTACACCACAAAACAACCAAAAGAAATACATAGCACCGGGGCATCAAAAAAAAAGGGGCCAGAGAGCAGGAGGGAAAAACTGGGGTTTGGGAGGATGAGTCTGCAAAGGAAGATTGCAGTGAGTCATGAAAAGGGAACATGAGGGGGGAAGGAAGTGGGAGGAGCTTAGCATAAAAATGGAGGGGGCTTTTGGGGCGGGTGGCTAAAGTTCGCCACACGGCGGGGGCCTGCGATTCCCAGCCGGGGGTAAAAAATTTGGGCGTGTTTCACACCTGTTGTCATGTTCCCCCCTAAAATGTGATCTTTTTGTCGACTGGTGAGTCGATCCTGGGACACTGACCTAATTGCCCGAAATGCCACATAACAAGGACTTTTTATATAGTAATATGTTTTTATGTCAGTAGGGCCCGTACAATGTACATGTACTTGTAGTAAAAAAATATTATTATTATAGCTGCAGAAAGCAAGATAATGGAGGAGAGGATAGCTGCAGAAAGCAGGGAAATGGGAGAAGCAAGTCACAAAGAGAGGCAAGATACAAAATTAGAAGAGGAACTGAAAATTTGAAACAGCCAAAAAACAAAAAAAGAAGACATGGTATCAGAAACTGCTACCTCAGTCACAAAGAAAAGGACTGTAGAGAACGGAGGAAACGTTGCAGAGGCCCTATCAGACCATCATCGAGCCCAAGAAAAAAAAGAGGATCACATCAGAAACAATCGGGGAGGGAGAAAACGGGAGAGCTAACAAAATAGAAGCCCTAACAGACCCCAGCAGTGCACAGGGAAAAAGAAGGGAGTTAAAGGCCACTAAGAGATAAGAAGGAAGAGATTGAAGAAGGGGGGATCTGCAATGGAGGCAACTAAATCGAAAGGGGTTACATAGGGATAGGCAGTGGGAGAATGAAAGAGAGAGATCAGTCTTTTTTTATGGGCCCAGGAAGTGGGAAGGGGGAAAATTACAAGAAGAAGACAAGGGGGAGAAAAAAAGGATTGAAAAATCAGAAAGCAAGAGAAGATGACATGACCCCGCTGGCAAATTTTCAGAATAGGGGGTTTTCAAGAGGGAAAAATCCGGGCCCGTCAAAGTGATTTTTAAAGAAGAATTGACTCAAACAGGATCCTGCAGGGGAAAGCAAGACTAAGGGATATGTCAGAGACCGAGGGTGTATTCGACCACGACAGAACATGAGATGAAAGACAGAAACTGAAAGAGGGGTACAGAGAAAAAAAGGGGGAAAGGGAGATGGGCAGGAAACCAGACTGGAGGAAGTCTAATACAACCCCCTTCAGATGTCCCCCAACCTGGACAACCTCAAGCAACCAAACAATCTAACCCAAAAAACACATGCCATACACAATGATTCCACCCCCCTCATTACAAACTCCACCCACACCAACCACCCCTAGCCCCCATCAGGTCTCCCACTTTCCTAACCCCAATGTACCCTCCCAGACTTTGAAAAGAAATTAAAGGGTTTGGGGGAAATACAAATCAGATTAAACCAAAAAATGTGGGGGGAGGGATGAAAGAATAAAGGAGACACCCCCGGCATAATAGCCCCTACAGAAACAAAAACTCACCAGGATGATAACAGATGCAATTTTTTCCCCCCGGGATATCAAATCCTCAGGAAAAAAGAGGGAGCAGAGGGAGAGGAGGAGTTGCACTGCTCATTAAGAACAGGTGGGGATTTGAGGAAGTGGAAGGAAGGGATGGAATGGGCGAAAGGGCCCACAAAGAGGAACAATTAAAACTGGGGGCCCCCATAAGGTGGTAATTCAATGTCAACCCAAAACCACAGAACTGCAGGAGGCCAAGAGAAGAAAAGAGAAAAAGAGCAATGGTAGACACACTAGCCGGGGTGGGGCCAGAAGAGCTCACATGGGGAGAGAAAAGTTACTAGCTATGGGTGTTTTTAATCAAAATTTAATCCTCACCATTTCTTTTAAAGGCCGACCCCCATCAAGTGAGTGATTTCAAAGTGGTGTGTAATTTTTTTTTTGTATGATCCTTTGTAATAAATACCAAAAGTTGGTTTAGAAAGAACCCCGTAAGCAAACACTATGACATATTTATTATTACCCCGTCCTCAGTTTCCATCTTTTTTCCCTCCGAGATTGCAGACTCAAGGCACAAGCTATCCTCAAAAGCCCCCATGGAACAACCTCCAACAGTTCATAGTGCTCCCATTTGGGGATATTACCCCGAATACTCCCCCCTTTTAAGAGTAAAATCAACATCTCCACCATAAAAAACATCCCCTATCAAAGACCTCACTACGAAATGCAGCACCACACCTCTAACTGTCCCAATTTGTCCCAAGAAATATGTAGGCGAAACAGGCAGAGATCTTGCGGGCCACCTGAACAAGTTTAAGTGCCTGTAACAGAGACCCACGGGGATTTTAGTTTTCCCCCAAGGGTGTCGCAGGGGCAGTTGTCTGCCCCCCCTACCTAGCCCCCCCGGCAAAACCGCCCTTTTCCCAACAAGATGGAGGGTGGCCCAAGAGTTCAAACCCCTTTTTGTTGAACTGCTCAGGGATCTTTATTTTGGGTCACAATGTTGATGTTCTTCACAAATTTGCGGGCACATATAAGATCGCCAAAAATGACTTTAGGTTTTCCGTGGGAAAGGTGCACCCCCGGGGGTTTTTTTAAGTTCCGTCTTCTACAGTATATGAAGAACGTTCAATGGTATCAAATAAGGGGGTAAGTGACCCCCAAAAGGGGTTTTTAGTGTATTGTATTAACATGGGTAAAACTTTTAAATGCCCCTTTTTTAAGCTGTGGGTATACTACCTAAAGCTTTTAAAAATTTTGGGGGCAATATCCAAAATTTTCCCCCGGTGTGGGGGGGACGGGGCCTTTTTAAAAGGGAAACCGGATGGGCCCTTTTTTGGGGGAAAAACCATAAAAACCCCCTTCCATTTTTTTTTTTTGAATATTTCAAAATTTGGGGCCCCCAGGAAAAAGGAAAAACGTGTTTTTTTGGGGATGGTATGGGCAATGGCAAAAAGATCACCGCCCCGCCAACAAGGGGGCAGAAGTGTGCTGTCTAAAACCCGGGGTTTTTCCCGGGGCCCCCGGGTTTTTGAGAGTGCCTATAAGGGATCGAGAGGGCCCTTTTTTGGTTCGCTTTGGGGAAGTTGGTCTGATTGTGGTTGGTACGTGTTGACGGTGGGGGGAAGACAAGCGTGGGATTTATTGTGTTGGGCCTGCAGTGGTGAAAGACGCCAGTTTTTTCGGTCTCTTGTGATTTTCCCGTCACTACCCGGGTTTTTGGGGGTGGTGACTGGTTTTGACGCGATGACGGGATGTAGAACCGTTGGGTGTGACTTTTTTCCCAGCTTTTGGGTGTTTTTGCGGAGTTGGTTTTACGATGGGAAGTGATGGAAGTATTGGGGGAATCAAAGGTTTATTTGATAATTGTATAGGGAGTCCCCGGACTTGTAATGTTTTTACCGTCATCGTGCGGTGTTATACGTCTCTTTTGGGACTGGGTTACCCAAATAGCACCTCGATTTTAAATTGAATGTTAGTTTTTTAAAAAAGGAAGATGTTCATGTATTATTTGGTCGGATGTGGTCTCATCTATGGAACAAAGGTGCAGGTGTTGTAGATACAGAGGGGTGGGACTTATTAAATTTTTTTTGGGCGGTGGTGAAGAAGCGAGATAGTTCGTTATCGGAAGTTACAATTTTACGACAACAATTGAAACATGTTAGACCCCGTGCAGAATATCCAGTGATTGCCATTGCTGGACTGAAAGGAAATATCGGCAAAAAAATCAGTTGTTCCACGGGGCGCGCGGCTGGATTGATGAAGTACTTTGGGGTGATGGGATCGGCATATGTTTATGTGAACAACATAAAGGGGCTTTAAATTTTGGTTTTTACGGTACGAGAGGGAGTTGACCCGGGTCGCCCAAAAAATCCCAAATTTATGGTTTTTATGATATTTGCCGTAATAAGTTTGTGGTTGTTGAGAATGTTCGGTTGTCTGCGTTGTTCAGTCATGGATATCTTGCCGGTTAACGACGAATAACCTGTTTCTTTGGGCCTTTGGGGGTGAGTGATCACCCTTCGGATATAAAAAAGGAAAATCGCGAGTCGGACGGTTCCATGTGAATTTTTTTAAATTTGGGAGAGCTTCGGGGGTTTTTAATTGGGTTTATTAAAAGCAGAAAAAAGGGGTAATTAAAAAGCAGGTCTCAAGGGGAAGGAATAAGCCCTTTAAAGAAAACTAAAAATCTGATTCCATGATTACGGGCGATTACTCTTTAAATCTGTTTTAAAATTTATAAAAAAATTTTTTTCCTTCATTTTTAGAAAGGGTTTTTCCCCGGGCACGGGTTAAGGGATCGATTTTTTTAGGACAAGTGGAAGATCAGCATCATGCGGGAGCTGCCCCCTCAGCATTGCTTACTCACCATCGGCAGTAGTCCCGACACAGTCAACATTATGCCCACCAGCATCAGACAGAGACTAGACACACTCCTCCCGGAATACAATATCAGTCATATTTTATGTAAAGTAATTTTTGATTTTTTTCGTGATCATCAAAATGGACGGGGGAGGGGGGGGGTTTTTCATATCTGGGAAAGGGCCCCATTCGATAATGTAGATCATCTCGTGTTGAAACGATACTGGAGCTGCAGGGTTTTTCCGTCCGTTGTCAGATGGGGAATGTCATTATGATGACGCGGTTTACGTGTCCCGGTGAATGGGGTGTGGGTAAGTCTTTTCTTTGCGCATGGGGTCCCGGGGGGGGCCGTTATCGTCCATTCTGTTTTCCCCAAAATCCATTATATACGATGGTAAAATGGTGTGGGCGCATCCATTCTGGGCAGTGTGGGGGACCATTCATATCGTTGGCTATGTAGATGATCGACATCATGATCTCCCATTGTGTTTTTCTACCGTGGAGGCCCCCGGGGTTTTGCATGATTTTTAAAAATTGGGATAATTCATGCGTCTAGTAAAAAAGAGGGGGGGAGTTCTCAACTCTCAGATGGTCGTTGATTGTGTTTGACGTGTAGGAATGCTGAGGCCCAAAAGGGTTCCTCCATCAGCAGTTTTTTACTTTCATCATATGCTAAAGTATGGCCCTCGTGCCTGTTTTTCTGTTTGCCCGGGGATGAGACACGTTTGTTGTTCCGTTTTCGGGTTTTTTGGGAAGCTTGTTGTTGGTTACCGCAGTGTGCAAGGGGGGTTTGGGGTTATTAGATTTTCATGGTTCCAGTTTGCCCCTTTGTTAACATACATATGTGCAATACCTGCCCTGGTGAGCCATCCGTTAGTGAGACGACCCAAAACCTGGCGAGGGGTCACAGGGGGTGATCTATGATGTGTGAAATTTTCGTCTACTTACTGTTTCCCAAGGGGCATGTAAGTTACGTATGTTAGTTCAGGCGACGAAGATGACGTGCCCTGGTTTTGGTCAGTTTCCTTTATGCTTGGGCGGAGATTTGGAACCCGGGTTGGATCTTCCTTTGTGACCCTAGTCCTGATCAATGTTAAATTTTTCATAACATCTTGCCCTCGGTTCGGTTCTGTACCCCGGGAGTTGCGTGTTTTCCGTTTTTTAAAGATTGTGGGTATGAAGAAAATTTTCATGTTTATTTTGTGGTTTGGGCCTGCGATGTTTGGGTTGAGAATTTTGGTATGGGGGAGGGGTTTTTTCGCTTTCGTCCTTAGTAACTGGGGGTGCCGGATGGGGGGCCCTGGGCTCTGGGAGTGTTAGTTTCGGATTTTATTCATGTCATGGGTACTCGGACGTGGGATCAATGAGCGAGTCCCCTATATCCTTTTTTGTTTTCCACGAAGTGTGGAAAAATTTTGTTTTTTAGGAATCGTTGGGGGGGTTTCCGTATGCCGTAACTTCCGTATGGCAGATTTTATTTTTGATGTCAAGACGTAAAAAACTGGTCTGTCGTGTGTAATTTTAATGCGTTTTGTGAAGAAATGTAATTGTTTTTGATTTGGTGGGGGGTTTTGGGTGATATAAAACAATTTTCCCCACTAAGTCATTTCCGTCTCCGTGTCATAATTTAGATACCCCTTTGAAGGGCGTTTGGGGGGTTACTATATTTGTGCGGTATATTTCTTTGTTCTTTATGTCCCTGTGTTTTAAAGTGTCATTAGTGAAAAAAGTTTTACAGCTCTCAAAATATTCTGTAAAATGGGTGTCTGTTGCGTGACTGATAGTTTTGGGGGCTGTTAAGAGTATTAATATTGTTGTAGGGGTTTCTTCCAGAGTCCGGCGGGACGGGCTGTGTTTCGTACCATTGTAATTCTTTCGTAGTCTGAAGTTTGGTGATGTTTCCACGAATACTCCGGGAACTTTAAAAGTAACATCAACGTTTCCACCATAAAAATCATCTATAAAGCCCCACTACGAAACGCGGCCCCACCTCTAACTTCCCGCAGGTGTCCACCATCCCCCGTGGATTGTAGGCGAAACAGGCGAGAAATTGGGTCCGCCTGAACGAGCATCAATCCTGTCGGCTCCCCAGGGGATTTGATGAACTGGGGTGAACAATCATTCTCACGAACCAAACCAGACGCCGACGGTGTCTAGAAGCATCGCTAATTTCCCTCACCGAACAATAAAAATAACACTGAAAAAACAAAATTTCTAAAAATTGCATACATGATATAAACGGAAGCACCACCAACCCCCCGCAGGGGTCGTGATTTATTCTACCCCTCCTCATCCCAATGTGGCATTTTTCAGGTCACCACTCCCCCACCTGCTTATATATACTGTCTTTCAACCTCTGTATGTTAGAAGTGATCAAGGTCCCAGGACCAAAAGTTTTTTAAAAAAATGTTATAGTGTTTGCTTATGTGCCAAACAAATTTTGTTTTTATTTTGCTTTTCTTGTTTTCATCCAACAGGGGAGATAAAAGGGGACCCTTGTTCTTGAAAGATCTTACATTCAATCTATCTGACCCACAGTGGTCTCCCCTTTCCCCTCCTCCGACTCCAAAACAAACCACCCCGTGCAGCCATGACCCCTTATAACCCC
>WNWK01055152.1:0-11354 GCA_009830355.1 Cherax destructor
AATGTGTTTTTTAATAAAATATAAAAAAAAATTGTTGCTCAAGTATCTTATTTATCAACTTGTCGATTTTCTAAAGTACATCTGGCAGTCTGGCAGACACACACACATGATGACCAAATGCAAAGTATGTGTCAGCACTATGATCATTATCTTCAACACTATGTGCTTAACTGTCCACTGAATGATTAATATATAACAGTGTAATACCCTATGTAATATGTCAAGATATCATACTGATGAAAATAAGATACCAGGTATATTAAGCAAATTTCCTAAATTTGTTTAATAATTCTGACAAGTCAACTGTAGATATAAATCGAGATGATCTTTTGTTAACCATTTTGGGGCCTAGTATTTAGGTCTTCTGTGTATCCATATGTTCTTGCCCTACCGTTCACACGATGAAAATGGACTGCACAATAAACTAGCCGCTTCGGCTGCATGACAACAAATTTCCAAATAATCACTTGCCAGTACAGAACGAATACCTAAAAATATTCGAATTCGAGATAAAGATGTGCTTTGTGTTTACAACATTCAATATACCAGTGAACAACACGACGCATGACATTTATAAATCAAATCATATTATCAGTAACGCTTTTAGAATATTTCCCACACTGGATTTAACCTAGTAAAAATGCATTCATGCACACAACTTTCCGATGGTTAAGGGAATCCTGTTTTTACATTACTGAAACGTATTTTAACATTTATTTGTCTTCTAGAGGTGTTTTATGATTTCCAGAACAACTGGAATGATTACTAATCTTACTTGGGTAGAACTGCCGACTGTTAGGAAATCATTACTGGATACCGAGAAATATCTGTTCTTCAAAGTAATTATGAATACCAGCTCCCATCACAAAAGCAAAGGCCACTGAAATGAGACTAGCCATGAAATGAGTGTACTAATCAGTCGCGGCCTTTCTAAAGCCTGGTCATCCCCAGGTCCTGCGATTTCGAGGAAAAAACTTACGTAAATCAGCCATAGTAAAATACGGAATGCTTTAATCTAGTTCAGCAAATGCAAACTCATGTATGGGTTAACCATGTATGTCGTCGTCACTATCTTTATTTGATCTCTGAGTACTTTTGTGCACCTTTATTAAGCATTGAACTTGGGATCAATGACATCCATATCTCTACAAGCTAATTCAGAGAGTTCAATTGAAATACTAAGTTCTGTTGCACACTTTTGTACAATAACATCAAGGTCAAGACCTGCAGCACCCGCTGCATTATCACAACGGATATATACGTTGGTTGTTAGAAAATGTTAGTTTTCACTAATAGTCTAGTTTTGGGTCTATTTTATTATTGGTAACCATTCATTGTGTTTTATGCAGTCTGAGGTTGCTACGTTTTCCTGCATGATATGTGACATGATGTCATGCTAACTTAAGAGAGATACTAGGATTCCAGCGTTTTCTTGCAGGAGAGCTGTGCATACATCTGCAATTGATGGATATTTTCAGCTCGATATGCTGAGCCTGAACCCAGATCTGTCTGTTTCAAATGTGTAGAAGACTGCAGTGATGCTTTAGAATTTATTTGGTAAATCGCACATAATGACCAGTCAAAGGTTGTGGTTCAGTTTGTTTAAACGAACCTGGTGCTGTGTGGCCCACAAGTCTGAACTGTAACGTGTACTTACCAAACAACGCTCACCACGAGGATTCAGGTACACTAACGAAGCTCTCTGGAAAGAGAAACAGTGACAGTTAGTTACCCACTAATCACCTTTCCTCTTTTATGTCAGTACTTAAGCGACCAGATCCTAGGTTAATGTGCAAAAAATAAAATTTAGCAATGAACTAGTTGAAGACACACAGCAACAAGCTCATCCCTTGCAGATGCAACATAGAAGTCAAGCAGATGCAAGTTACAAGTCGATCCAATAGTTAAATGCATAAACTTGAAAAAGAAAGTTCACAAAATGGTTAACTGTGCTTGGAGTCCCGTCACCCATCTTCTTTACACAAATTTGGCAAAATCTTCAGTGTCCTGAAATCTTCCAGCTGAGGCAGAGAGATTTCAACACTTTGTGAAATCTACACTGTGTTGGGATATGACAAGAAAAATAGCTAGCTTTGCTCCCACTAATTAACTACTGTATCGTTTAGAACGAGGGAACAATACGTTGCTGATGTATCCATTTTTGCCACGGAAAATGCACATGCACCTCCCTCTACCTTGACCATCTTCATAGAGCACATGTTCCTAAATCCTTGTATTAGACACATGGAAGGGGAAAAGTCACCAAGATACTTTATTTTAAATTTTCAGGTTTCTCTGTGTGGTAGTCCTAGGCTTTTGTTTTGTCTGCATCGCCTGTCAGCGCCATTTGTAGGTCTGAGATATACACGCTCAATTTGGTTCCTGCCTGTTTTAGCCTATTATCGCTTCTTTCTATTTCTATTTACTTTCCCTGTGTTGCCAGGAGTCTCTCGTCCCTCGCTTCTCTCTGAGCTCCGTCTGCGTATGTATCTTGGCGTTGTACTTCATTGTTTTGTTATTGTTAGTGTGTTTCATGTGCTTTCAGTCATTATACAGCGTGTTAGTGTGTTAATATTTGTTTCCATTTGTTAGTGAGTTATGCAAGGTGACAATATTGTAGTCTTTACAAAATTCTAATAACCTGCCATCCATTTGATACAGATTTATGCAGCTTTCTTTTAATGTAACACTTTCTTATATGTATAACAAAAAAGGCACAATACCGTGACTGGAACAATACACAACCCGCACATATAAAAGAGAGGAGCTTACGACGACGTTTCGGCCCGACTTGGACCATTTACAAAGTCACACTAACACACAGAGACGGAGGAAGGGGTATTTATAGGCAGGCAGGCAGACAGGGAGGGTACAAGAGAGTGGGAAATAATGGAGTAAGTAGTGGAAGTGGTAGTAGTAGTAATAGTAGTAGTGGAGACAGTCATATTCTAGGAAGGGAGCACTGCAATGAGGCTAGCGGCCCGCAAGGGTGGGACGAGAACACAGAGGGAGGAAAGGCGAAAAAATGAAGGACAAATACAAGGCAAAAGAAAAGAAAGAAAGGAAAACCCATAGGAGAAAAAGGAGAAGGAGGAAGAGATGAAAGGGGAAGGAATCAGGTTAAGTCACGGGTGTTCTGAAGTTTAGAGCATTTAACAATGTAATGAGAGAGGAAAGCATTAACAGAGACAAAGCCAGGGCTAAGATTCATACAGGGAAAGTTGTGTATAAGGGAGAATTCAACCAGGCGGCGACTATGAAAGTTGGACGTAGGGTAGACAGTTTTAGCAGAAGACCAATCAATAGGATGACTGTGATCTCTGACATGACAGAAAAGGGCATTATTAGTGTCGGCAAGCCTAACACTATTTTTGTGCTCCTTGAGTCTGTCAGAAAGAGATCGGCCAGTTTCTCCGAAGTACTGAAGAGGACATTTACAAATTTACACATTTACAAAGTGTGACTTTGTAAATGGTCCAAGTCGGGCCGAAACGTCGTCGTAAGCTCCTCCCTTTTATATGTGCGGGTTGTGTGTGTATTTTCTTATATGTATTTTGATCCCAGCTCATTGGTGTGTCTGAGCCCCCAGACACCCAGGTGCCATCGCTGATATTAGTGACCGTCGTGGAGAGAGTGTAAATTAAGCGTGGTTAAATCAGCCTTTACGTGATTTTACACTCTTCGGCTACACTCATCTACTTCAGTCGACCCCATTTATATGGAAAAGCACTTCACAGTTTACTTCAGGATTCATCGTGTGTGGCACCATTATAGTGGCACTGGTTTACTACTACGACCAGTATCTCTTGCCACCCCCATCACACCCTCCCCACTACACTGGGACTTGTTACCACCACCATCACACCCTCACCTACGGGACTTGTTACCACCACCATCACACCCTCCATACTACACTGGGACTTGTTACCACCACCATCACACCCTCCCTACTACACTGGGACTTGTTACCACCACCATCACACCCTCCATACTCACGACTTGTTACACCACCTCACCCTCCCTACTACTGGGAACTTGTTCCACACCACCACTCTCTACTACACTGGGACTTTTCACTCCCATCACACCCTCCTCACCTGGGGCCAGTCTTTCCACCACCATCACACCCTCCCTACTACACTGGAACTTGTTACCACCACCATCACACCCTCCCTACTACACTGGGACTTGTTACCACCACCATCACACCCTCCATACTACACTGGGAAATTGTTACCACCACCATCACACCCTCCCTACTACACTGGGACTTGTTACCACCACCATCACACCCTCCTACTACACTGGGACTTGTTACCACCACCATCACACCCTCCATACTACACTGGGACTTGTTACCACACCATCACACCCTCCCTACTACACTGGGACTTGTTACCACCACCATCACACCCTCCCTACTACACTGGGACTTGTTACCACCACCATCACACCCTCCCTACTACACTGGGACTTGTTACCACCACCATCACACCCTCCCTACTACACTGGGACTTGTTACCACCACCATCACACCCTCCCTACTACACTGGGACTTGTTACCACCACCATCACACCCTCCTACTCACTGGGACTTGTTACCACAACCATCACACCCTCCCTACTACACTGGGACTTGTTACCACCACCATCACACCCTCCCTACTACACTGGGACTTGTTACCACCACCATCACACCCTCCCTACTACACTGGGACTTGTCCACCACCATCACACCCTCCCTACTACACTGGGACTTGTTACCACCACCATCACACCCTCCATACTTCACTGGGACTTGTTACCACAACCATCACACCCTCCCTACTACACTGGGACTTGTTACCACCACCATCACACCCTCCCTACTACACTGGGACTGTCCACCACCATCACACCCTCCATACTTCACTGGGACTTGTTACCACTACCATCACACCTCCCTACTACACTGGGACTTGTTACCACCACCATCGCACCCTCCATACCATACTGGGACTTGTTACCACCATCACACCATCCCTACTACACTAGGACTTGTTACCACTAACATCACACCCTCCCTTCTACACTGGGACTTGTTACCACCTCTATCACATCAATATATAAATTAGACACATGTGCAACACTTGGGTATCTTTATTGAGGAAACGTTTCGCCACACAGTGGCTTCATCAGTCCAATACAAAGTAGAAAGGTGTAAGGAGAGTAGGAGTTTGAGGTAATCAGTCCCTCAGCCTGGAGTCGATGTGTTCAGTCCATCAATCTTGTTAGAAGTGCAGCACAAGGCCGTAGAGGTGGCTTATATGCTGTAATCAGGTGAGGTGAAGCATATAAGCCACCTCTACGGCCTTGTGCTGCACTTCCAACAAGATTGATGGACTGAACATCGACTCCAGGCTGAGGACTGATTACCTCAAACTCCTCCTCCTACACCTTTCTACTTATATTGGACTGATGCCACTGTGTGGCGAACTTTCCTCAATAAAGATCCCAAGTGTTGCATATGTGTCTAATTATAACTTGTCGGTTCTCTGAACCATTCATCTACATTCTATCACATCAATCCATGGCTTAATTCATCCGCTGGTTTAAGTATATACATACATGTGTATATACATACAGGTGTCTATCCTGGGTTTACTGTTGTTCCTGTTACCTGAATAAATTACTTATATTTTCTTTTCCTATGTTGAAGCTTATTATTCATGCTTATTATTTGTCTCTTGTATTAATAAAATAGTTCGATATATCTATCCTATTTATCTTATAGTATTATTTTTGTTCATGATCCGTCCTCTTTTCCATGACATACAGAGATTTTACACGTCTTCTTTCCACACGGTCCTTCTTTCCAAACTTCATTAAAAATCTTTTGATCAGTAATATGCTGTAGAAGGGAAGGCTCATGGTTTACCATAAACTGCCACCTACATTCAGCATATGCCACACAGCAGCCTTAACTGTGCACTGAATGGCGATATTAGTTATAAAATACCGTTTTCCGATAAATGCATATGCATGAATTCAGATTTTTTTAAGTTTCGAACGCAGTTGTGTTTATAGCCAACCAGCGTAAGTTAGTCATTACAGGACTTGGTTGCAAGTACCAAGTGGAGTCTGGAAAATGTTAAGCTCAAAATTTTAGTGTCTGATATTTTAGAAATACAATTATCTTATTTTTTTCGGGATCAAAATAGTCCATCTGCTGGTAAAATGTCAAAATACAAATGTTGCCTAAATAAAAGTTTGTTATGCAACATTTCTTATCTATTTGATTTTTGCAGTATACAATTTGTAGTAGTACTGCTACCTTTATGACCTGGTGCAGTCGACAAGCTTGAAACCTAAACCGAGTATGGAATAAAAATTATAACTGTTAAATTATTAATTGAACATATTAAGTAACAGAAACAATAATATTGGCAGGAACAGTAACCCAGTGTTTGTTCATCTGTTAACAAATAAAAATTTTAATAAGTAACTCCTTCAGTTGGTGTCCTTCGGTGTGGTAAAGGAGCTCTTGATTTTAGGAATTATATCACGTGTGTCCTTCCTCAGATGGAGTCTAAATACAACCCTCCTTCCCTCCCTCCGTCTACCTTAACTCTGCCTCCTTACTGGGGATATTTCTCCCTTTGTGAAATTCATCTCCAAATTAGAAGGAAAAGAGGGTATTGTCAGCCTCATTCTAACGAGGACCTCGGGGGTGGTGCTGTCGCGAAATGGGCGTTGATGTCATCGCGTGTTCTTAAATGAGAGAAGTACAGAAGTATTACTGGAGGCTGCCTTCAGATCTCAGGGTGGTGGTAAAGGGGTAAGTCTCTTTACGTTTTCCAACGACCAATCACGGTACCCTTCTCTACCCAAGCACGATCACGGTCTTCCTTCAGAACGCAGAATCGCTTTTTGGCAATTATTTGTTGCCAGAACTCCATGCCGGTGTTTTCAGTGTCTCTTCCTGTACTACCGACCCCAAGACTCAACGATGATTCCGAAAACGTCTGAACACCAAGGAGCAGAATGGCTTTAAACATCCTGCCAAACTCCCGACAAACAAACGATATGGACTCAACACACACCTCGACGGCACCCTAAGAGCGCCAAGACCTGGAAACATCTTCCAATATCAGACCTCTTCCTCATAAAACAATAGACGCAATTTTTTCCATGAAATCGACGAACCCAGAAACCCAATTGAACGACCATATCACAGCACAAGACGATGACTAGGCCAATAATCTACTATATCTTCACTCCACTAGCATGATCCCCAAGGACAATTCACCAGCACTGGATCCTTAATTCCTGCTGACAAACAGTAGTCATCCCTCACACCGTTGTTCAGCAAGAATTCGTATTCAGCGCTCCTGACATAAAAGACAATTGGAACTACACCATATACCAGTGACCTGTGTAGATACCTGTCCACCCTGCTTGTAGACGAAGAAATTACCCCCTGAATATCGTTAGACTAAGATTTGATGGCACAGCCTACCCCTATCATTAAATATAACAAGAAACAATTCATGGTGAGAGAACTAAAGCCCACACCAAAACAGTGCCAAAACTGTTGACGTTTTGGCCACACAGTAAACTTTTTAGGTCCCATCCATTGTCGCATCTGTAGGAACACGGTCCATAATCACCCTAATTGCAACCGCCGTCGTTCCTGTCTTAATGGTTAAGAAGCATATCCTTTTTCTCGAGTTATCTGACGTCTCTGTTGCTTCCCACCTGTATCTAACCCATAAACAGATTTGCAGATGATGTCCCCACCTCTTCACCATCTGCTGTCCACACTACTTCACCTCCTCCAAAACTCACAACAGCTTTCTCTCGACACTCGCGCCACAACCCCATTACTGCCAGACCATACATCAACACTACCATTCCTTTACAAAAACTATTTCCGAACCATCTACCGCAGAAATAAGCGCCACTACACACACCTATCTAACACTCTTAAACACAACGACCCTCTTCCTATTCACGAACCCATGCATTACTTGCTCCAACGAACCCTTCACAGCCTCCCCCTGTTCCTACTCTGTCACCGTCTCTTCACTCCTAGATTATTTCCTTCGCCAACCCACCCACAACACTCTCTTCCACCCTTTTTCCCTTCAGACAAACGGGGCCCAAAAATGCGTATCTCGGGGGAAAGGCGAATGCGGCCCCTCGATTATCTTTTTTCAAACGAGTGGCTGTGATGGACCCCCATCTAGGGGGATGCCGCACATGCTATTATGTTTTAACGTACAATTCTCCCCACTTTAAACCCCCGTCACCTAACTGAACTTTTTTCCCCCAACGCTACACCCAACAAACATGACTCATTTAAAGAAACAAAAAGTTCCCCCATATTGACATGCCTAAGCCACCTCACATTTAATTTAAGAACCACTCCAGTCCATAGGATCCGGTGTCTCCCCTGTATTAATAGTTTAATAATGTACAATTTAGATTGGAATATTAACGGAAACAGGAAAAAAGGAGCCCTAATTTTTCCCCGGTTTACCTCGCAATTCAGATTGTCTTCAATCTCTGGTTATGTAGATTTCCACCCCGCTGAACTTACAGTGACAACACCCCTTTGGTGCGTTAATATCCAATTTACCTACTCCATTCATTCCTTTCGAAAGGGGCCCCGTGTTTATTGAAAAAGGGTATCTGAATTTTTGTTGGGTTTCCCCCACTTTGACTACTATATTTTAAACCCTGTTTTAGCTACTTTTGAAGCCCGGGCAAACGTTTTTTTTAATAAATTTTTTTAAACCCTAAAATTTTCATTTCCAAATTTGTCGGCATCCATTTGTGTATAGATTTCACCCCAGATTTTGATTGCATAAAAAAAAGATGACTACATGACTACTTTTCCCTTTATTTAATTCTTCCGCTTTTAAACCCTTTTCCCCTTCGGGAACTCGGTGGAAAATCGAACGAGGCATGGGCACTTCCCTAATCTTTTTTTATCTGATTTTCCACCTAGATATTCATAGCTGATATAAACCCCCTTTTGTCATCTGAGGCTTCTACAGCTAGATTAACTAGCTGTAGGAAACGTGTTTCTGGTGGCCTCGATGCGCCGGAAAGGTCATTTAAAACAACTGCATGTAGCAGTTTCGATACAATCGTATCATGTAGGGGTTTTGACTTACACACAGGAGAGAGGAATGGGGTCGACCTGCGGCAGCGTGGCCCACTATAAATATATACCTCAATGTGCAATCGGGAAAAAGTCAAAAAATTAGCAGGCGGGTAATGCTTAGTGGAAAATAGTAGTAGTGGTAGTAAAAAGTAGGGGAGTAGTTTATACCACAAGAAAAAGGGAGAATAGGGGTAGTAATATAGTAGAAATGGAAGAAGGAAAACAGTAACAGTAGTAAAAGGGGGTGACGTGTACAATTTAACGGGGATTGCTTTACGTCCATCAAACCCCTCGGCTTGATGTATTTCCATTTACCTCTTACTTCCATAAAAAAAAATGATCGCCATCATAGACAAAAAGAAGATCAAAAAAAATAAATTATTCGGGTTTTTGCAAAAAAAATAGATCAAAATTTCCCCATTGCCATGTATTTTTCCCCCCAAGGATTAAATTTACCCCTGGTGAGAATCACTGCACTAATAGAAGAAAAAGAACGGGGGTAAGCTAAGGACAAGAAAACACAGGGGGGAAAAAAACTGAAGGACAGAAACAGTAGGCAGAAAAAAAGAAATGAGGAAAAAAAGGAAAGGAGATGAGATGGGGGTGAAGAAAGTATCATGTCAAGTCACGATTTTTCTAAAGTTTGGAGATTTATAATATATGAATCTTGCCAGGGCTAAGATTCATACAAGGGAAAATGTGCATAAGGGGTGCTCCAAAAGACACGTGAAGGCTAAAAGTAGGATAAACAGTTTTCAAAGGCCAGTCAATGGATGACTGATCTCTAACATGACAGAATGGGGGGTTATTGGTTTGGAAAGACGGACCGGCCCATAAATTTTTTTTCTCCTATGTTGGGTTTTTGTGCGTTTTTCCAGTCACTGTTTTGCCTTTTTGTTCTTTAAGGGAAACTGATCAAGTTTGCCAAAGTAATTGGGAATTACTTTAACGTGTTCCCAAGGCCTTCACCTGTACCCTCTTTTTTTCCCGTCTAATCCGCACTTTTCACTTTTCAGAACGTAAACACACTAACTTGACCCATCCTACAGCATCCAGACTCGTTGAAATGCTTAAGTAGAAAGAAAGCCACTTTCATGCCAGGGTTAGGTTTGTAGGCCTTTTCATCGCCTGCTTTACTGGCTGAATCTTCTTAAAACATTAGCCCACCTAATTTAGAGCAACACAGCGCACTTCACTCAGATTACATACAACGAAACTCGACTATGATGACCAAGATATTCCTCAGACTCCCAGTGTTTCACCTGGATGGGAAAATTCTAGTGAACAATTGTAGGCCAGTTATATACTATCACAAATGAGAAACTATCAAGCTTCCTTAGGATGCAAATATTAGAGAGACTGTCTAAACACAATGTCCAAACCAAAACCAAAATTGTATGTTTTGCTCATCTACCTCATTTAAGTGCTTTCACTATTTAGAAGCAACTACCTCAATGTATATGTCTATTCTTTGATTACTATTTTTGCCATATAGTTTTATTTTTATTTATAAATACATATTTACTATTTGTCCATTTTTCCAACCTCATTTCTATATATTATTGATCACCTTATTTGCTTAAAATTTGTTTCAAGCCATTTTTTACTATTAATATATTTTACTTTTGTACAATTAGCACTATATTCTCCTATAATAGTTCTTTACTTTCATTTACTTTATATTGCCTTTAATAAATTCTAAAATCACAACTAGTGCAATACTAAATCTAAATATTTTGTTCCATAATAACTTTATACTAGTCATAGTAATTATTCCAACCAATTCAATTAGCTAGGTAATTAAATAGCAAATCATCAACATTGTAAAAAAATCCTAAATCTCTGTGACTTTTGTTCAAAAGTGTTATCCAATAGCTAGTAAAATTAATTCATCAATTATCATTTATTAATTTTAGCATAATACATTGTTCTTAAGCCTAGTTTTAGAATCACACTCATATATAAACATTTGTTAAATTAATTAAGGTGTTTAAATCAGGTGCTATAGTGTTTTTCATTCTTTTAGTTGTAAATTGACTACAATAGTTCATTTATTCATTTTTGTAAACATATCTAACGTACTAATTCACGTGCCAAATACTCCTTTTTCATTGTTCAATTCTTAAGTCTACTTACATTGTTCTATTTTTAAGTTTAATTATAGAATCACTCTAAATCATATGATTCCAAAAATTGATCCTGA